>CAJNIZ010042841.1:319-20255 GCA_905231905.1 Symbiodinium pilosum
ACGTGCACGTGCCCGGTAGGATTGACAGAAGACGTATCAGCCAGCTGACCCAGCAGTCGCGAGATCATTATCTCTTTCTGCACGCGGCAGGAAGTCTTTGCAAAATTTGTGTGCGAGCTTGGCTGGATCGAGGAGCGGACACGTCTCGCGGCACTCCCTGCGAGCCTCTGAAGTCGAGTTTAGGCGGGCCCAGGAGGCTCAAGGGGACAAGGAGTTGCTTTCCATGCCGAGGGCTTCTGCGGCGGATCGGTCACGCTCGTGGTCAGGGAAAGGGAGGGTTCCTCCGAGAAGCGCGCCTTTTCTTGTTCGTCAGTTCCGAAAGTATTTGCGACGCAGCCTTTGAATGTTTGCAGCTGGCTTGAGGGCTCGGATTGCTTTTCTTTTCTGACTTCTGGTCGTTTGGGGCAGACGATCCAGGTCGCAGTGTTGCGGTGGCTGTGGCGGCTCTGAGCGGCGACTTGGATAGGCTGAAGGACATCTTCGAGTCAGACGACCGCTNNGAGGCTAATCTGCCAGATGTTCTCGAACACAGGACTCTTCGCGAGTATGGAGTTGGCGTTCTTGCGTGCCGTGAGAGGGCCAAGCAGACGTCGCAATTTGCCACCGTGTTGTTGTGGATGGAGGGACAAGAATCGACAGAAGCTTTTGATTTTGCGTTCGGCCCTATGAATGAATACTTGGCTGTCCTGCGGACTCTGACACTGAAAAGCAAGGCTTTTCATGTATTCAGCTTTGAGAAGTGGAATAATCAGTTGCGGTTGATCAAGGGCTGCTACAGCGGGCAGGAGAACGTGGTGTCGGAACTTTTGAAGGTCGGAGCTCCAGCTGAGATTAATCCATTGTTTACATTCAAGACGGTCGGCATTCCTCATCACCCGCGGCTGTCTTCCTGGCCTCTGCGCGCTCTACTGGAGGCTCGTGCTTTAGGGGCGGCTGCTGTCCAGAAGAGGGAGGCTATTTTGCGATGTCGGGCATTGCTCAGAGAATGGGAAAGTCATTGTGTGTTGTCCGTGCATCATTCTGTCATTCTTTTTCGTCTACTATAAGTGCGATCCCTGGAATGCTTTCTCTGCGAAGAGTCCTGACGGCCGTTCAATTTGGCGACATGCGACCCGGGATGGGGAGCTGCGGCAGACTGGCAGCAAATGTCATTGGGGCTTGTCTGGGATGCTCTTCTGGCGATAAAGACTACTGATTGGGAGCTTGTCCCGCCGAATGCTGGCCGGTTAGGGTTCGCCTGTCCGTTCTCGGAAGGCACAAAAACAACTGCTACTCTCTGCTCATAAGACGCGTGCTGACACCCAAAAGCCGTGCAGATTCAGACTCCTGCTCTCGAGACGGTCCTTCGCTACGCTTGCTTGGATGTGCATTTGCAATTTGCATTTTATTGCTTTATTTGATCTTCTTGCTCGAATGGATGCCGGGCTCTTTGGGCCGTAGCTAGCCTGCGGACCTGCAATGGACTTGATTAAAATCTATTTCATCGAGACCACGAAATGGTTCCCGAATAAGAAGGATAATTTAATAATGCAGAAACGAGGCAATAAGGAATAGAAAAAGAGATTTCATTGGTCGAACGGCGGTTTCCCGGCATCTGTACCTATTAAGAGACGGAAAAAATTCTGGTGCAGGGCGTCTGCTTGACATGCTATCCGAGATTCAATCTTATTTCATTCATGAATATATATAGATATATATATATCTGTATATATATTATGAATATATATATACGCACAATTATTATCACGATAGGAAATCATATCCGAAATTGATCTTTGATCTTAAGATCATCAATTTAGAAATATCTATCGTAATTATCCTTTGTATTTATATTGCCAGCTCCTCGCATCATTCGGAATAATCATTTCATCTGCGCCCTTCTCTTCGAATACGTCTTCTTATTTCGGCGGACGACAATATCCTGATATGATTATTTAGATTAAATTTCGCATATAGGAATCTCCGGTCCTGAGCCTTTAATTATTATTTGAAAAATATTCTCTTCCAGAATATTAGTAATAATTCGACGCCTCATTTTATAAGAAAAAATATCTATATATTACGATCTTCCAGAGAATTAGAAATTATCGAAAAAAGATATAATATAAATCTCCTGAGATTTCTGATAGAAATATATCGAGATTGAAATCATTATTATTCAAAAATCAATATAGAATGATGCCCTCAATATATTCTAAGAATCTAATGATCTTCATCAGAACGGAGAATCTTAATCTCCTAAGAATACGATCCATTTATATATTCTTTCATCTATATAGAATTCCTTATCCAATACCTCCTTATCCAAATATCAAAAAATATAAAATCGAAATTCTTCCCTATAATATGACAAAGGCAATCTATCCCAAAATATTGAAATACAACCTATTCTGCCCGAATTATTTCTATTTATATGATGAGCTCTCGCAAAATAATCAAATCTATTTTATTTATATTTCAGATTAATATTCTATAATTAGAATTCTAGAATGATATAAAATTTATCAATCAGATTTCTTTTAATTCGTCTCGAGAAAAATATTATCATTTCTATTTAAAGATATATCTATCTTGAAGAATATTTTTTATATCAAGATATATTTTAATTAATTTTCCAATATATCTATATTTTTCATGGAAAATGAGCTATCTAGAATTCAGATCTTCAATATAAAAAGATTATTGATTTCATTATAAATCGAGAAGATAAATCGAATGAATGATGAAATCGTCGAGATTCATTTTGGAAATGCTATCAACGAGAAAATTTTATTGATATCATTTCTCCCAATAGGAATTTTCTCATAAGAATATTTCTTCCCTGATATATCGAAGAATTACGGATTAGAGATTGAATTTTCCTGAAATGACCATTGCGACGCAAAATCAATAGGCCATTATAAATCATATGATCTTTCCTGATACGAATCTCCAATCTTTATCAATTTTATTTTTTTATCTTGCCTCCTCGTATATCCAACGCTTCTATATATATTGGAAAAATATTCCTCTTAGATATTGATATCAATAATTGCTAAATCATCGAAGAATAAATCCTCATCTGGGAATTCAACGTCAATACTAGATCAAGGCGAAGATTTTCTAGATTTATCGATTAGATGCCATAAATAAAATCGCGTCCATTCTCAATTCGCATACCAATTTTCAAATCTTAGCGATCGAAGAAATAAACGCTTATCAATAGATTACGAATCATAAGATTTCAGAATATTATTATGCAAACGTCGGCTGAATATGATCCGCTCTTTTGAATATGAGAATCAAATTGGCGATTCGTCAATTGACGGGTCTTCTATCTCTACTTATATTTCTTCCTATCAAGGTCAATACGACTAGAAATCGATAGATCCAAAATCTATTCTTCTAGAATCTATGAAAGAAATAAATATCTCATCAAATGATAAATCTTCTCATTTGCGATATATCTATTGGATCTAATCACGAATCTAAAGTTAATCGTATATTCTATAAACTAATTACAATACGAGAATAATTATCATTCATAAGCCATATTTACGTAATCATCAAGAGCAAGAATAAAAAGAATAAGAAAAGATAATATAAGAATCGATTATAAAATAAAATCTCAAATCTATTCAAAAATCATTCCTATCCTAGATATAAGAAGAAATTATATTTCGAAAAAAATCTTATAATAAAAAGAGAGCAGAACGATCGCATAATAAATCTATTCAGAAATGAAAGAAGAAAAATATCTCTATTTCAAGATATCGAAGGAAAAGATAATAATATCAAAAATGAATATTTATCCTATCTAATATAGATTCCCAATATAGACTTAGACAAATTAAACGATCTAAATTCATCTAGATAAATATTTTTTAGAATATTCATTCAATAAATGCATCTCAAAATGTAAATATTAAAGAAGATATTCTCCAATAAGAAATCCTTATAATAATATATAAATAGAAAAACAGAAGAACATCAAAATATCTAAGAAAACAAAATTCATTCTCCCAAATCTATTGAAGAGAAAAAGAAGAAGAATAAATAACGATAAGCTCATTATTAATTTCAAGAAAATAATAATTAAAAAAAATAAGATATGCAAATAATAATAAATCAATAATCTCATTTCGAAATTGATCATTAAGTCTATCGAGAGATTTTGAAAAAATCCTATCAGAATACCCAAATATCCTTACGATATCCTTATTCCCTATGATCTCTCGTATAGCCTCTAAATTCATTATTCTCTGCATGCCGCCCCTCTATAAAAATAAATGGCCCTTGACCATGCCCGCCTTCCCCACGATTTATATCCCTACCCTAAATATCGCTCGTCTATGTCCCCTGTTAACCCTTGAACTCCTTATCCACCCTTCTAAAATCCCCCAAGCCCCAAATTTCCCTTGTCTATGCCCCCTATGAACCTCCGTACAAGAGCATCTTCAACACAATCGTGACCCCTTTTCGGGTCGCTTTCAAGTAAGCTACAGAGAACAAGACCTGCCAACAGGCAGCAAGAATATCATTGTTTCATACAATCAGGAGCATAAGCAGGGCTGGGCTGGGCTGAGTCGGCAGAGGGGTGGCGGCCAGGCCGGCACTTGCCGCCAGGCCCGAAAATACATTTTAGATGGAGATCATTTGAATGACCCCATATTGAATAAATACTGTTTTTAAGTAGCAAGCAAGGATCACAATTTTTTCAAATTTGCATGGCTGGCGTGGCAATGATATAATCATTTCGAATGCTGGAGTTTGGGCTAGTGCCGTGACTTTAGCTTGCGCAACATTCAGGAAACGGAAGATCTTCCTTGCAGCTTTGCAAGAAATCTTATTGTTTATGAAAGCTGGCTATTTATTTTGTCCCGCAGCACTAGCACGATCACTCATATCACTGCTTGCTGTGCATCCGGTGTCGCTTGGCACTCACCTCGGGACCTGACATGCTCCCTCGCTTAGCCTGCAATGGTTTCGATGACAGCAACTTGGTTGTCCGATGACGAAAGCTAAGCCAAGCACAGTCTGCATGTGCGCCTGCAGTTCTCCCTTACAGCATCGTCGTTGCAATCAGCGTTGTCGCAGTCCATCTTGTCAAAGCAACACTTGGTGGGGCAGCTCGAGCTGCTTGCGCTGCTTGCCTGAGAGCAGCAGGTAAATGGGCAAAGCTGACGCAGCGGGGCCGCGGACCAGAGCTCTGGATTGGTGTTGCCGGCACAGAAGTTTGTAAGCGTCACCGGGTCTTCTGACACATTCAGCAATGCACTACAACCCTCAATCATCATCTTTTGGGCAATTGCCCTTACTTGGTTTTTCAATGGCTGGCTTAAAACCACTGCAAGGGACTCCACCTCGTCAGGGTACATCTGCCAGAAATCTTGCCAGCTTCTCGCGTTGGCTGGGATGTTGGTGCAGTTAAGATCGCGTATCTGCCAAAGACTCGAATCACGGCACCCTTTCGAGCATCCATGGTGCTCCACTTTGTACCACGGATTTGCGGCAATGCTTTCGCAGCCACAAGTTACGCCACAAGCCAGGCGGAGAAGGTGGTAACCCTCAAACTCGCACAAGTCCCCCATGTCTTTGCAAGTGCTGTTGTCAGGAAAGCCGACACTATGCGCAGTGGAATACCAGTAGGGCCCATATATTTCCAATAAATCCAAGGACTGGTTACCATCAAGCCAGGAATCAAAATCTTCGCACGTCAGGACTGTTTTAGCTATTGCTTCCATTGTTTGGGTTTGCTTCCTTTCAAACTTCCTATTGGATTCAAAAAGAATACGTTGCCAAGTACTCCCACTCGAAAAGGCATAGTCCGTAACAGCCTTCTCGATCAGAGTGGCATTTCTGCTGCTTGAGAAGGGCGTCGTCAGTCGCCCAATGGTCACTTCTTGGTTCGCATTAATGCCCACAACAAAATCCTGATCGCCATCGCAAAACTTTTTCTTCACCAGCTTCATGTTCTCACCCAAAGGTTCCACAAGCTGGAACCAAGGCCACAGTAGTAAACCTGACATGATCAGCAGCAGGAGCAAAGCCTCCAACTGGCTGCGCCTCCGAGAATAGACCACCTTGATCGCCTCAAGGTCCTGAACAGGCTGCTAGTGATCCCATGGATCAGGGCCTCTTGCCTTAGTGACCTAAGGAGCCTAGGGATCGCTACTTAAGCGCATCCATGACTACGAGGTCCCCTGCACTGGAGTCCCCTGAAAGCTCTCCCAAACTCCTGAATCTTGATCTGAATCTTTTTGGGCATCAGGGCCGCAAAGAACATCTCGTCCACTTCCAGGATCGCCCCGAGCGCAACAGCATTCAGCACCAGATCTTTGATGGATGTTGTGTTCGCTAGCCAAAGGATGCCGCCGTACAGCAAAAGCCCTGCGATCATGCCTCGCACTAGCCGCGCACAGCAGAAGACGAAGCAGCGGGTATAGGAGATACTTGCCAAGCGCCCCTGTTCCAACCTGGTGCGTGCTTGCCTGGGCACCTGCAAGATCGCCTCAAAAGACAGGCCAATCGCTCGAAATTCATTACATAGGTAGAGGCACCAGAGAAAAATGCACAACATGCACAGCAGGATGCCTCGACGTAGCTCCGTGGGCTCATGTTGGGCTGGCCTGATGCTCAGAAAAGCATTGATTTGTCCAATCAGATTCGCTTGGTTGGTGGAGACAATAAGGGTCTCATCCTTATTGCAAACGCGGGAAGCAAGGCTTGTCTCCGAAAGGTCCATGTGTTTGTAGTCATGTGCCAGCCCGCGTCTCCACTTCTCTGCGTGGCCTAGATGCTTCACGAATGGTTCCCCCAGAAAGTCTTCTGACAGTAAGATGAGACTGAAGGTGACTTGCAGCGCAGCGCTGGCAAGCAGAAGCAAGCAGCTTATGAGCGTGTCCAGACATCCAGCCTCTGTGAACCCCAGCACCAGCACCACATTCCAGGTTGATTCGTGAAAGGCTACCGGCTCCAACACCTCGTCAAGGTCCTTCATGCCTCGCACTCTCTCGTTTCGAGGTGTCTCTTCCCAGGCCTCCTGGACTGCATCTTGTACTGGCACAATTTTCTTGTCGCTGGGCTGCAAGATTTGCCTCGGGCAAGTATCTTGTGGGAAGTCACAGGCCACGCCACCGTCCGGCCTTGTATTGGCTTTTTGCAAAGGCGTCTCTCCTTTGAGGAGCTGCATCTCGGTTTCCAGCTGGTCCACTCTTGCAAACACTTTGTCGAGTTCGTTGTGAAGTGCGGCATTGAACTCTTCCCGTAGCTTCTGCTCAAGCGTCCAAATCTTCTTCTCCAGCTTCGAAGCTGACATCAGACTAGAAGTGATCCTATGCTGCCCGCGCTAAGGCCCGGTGCCGGCCCAAAGCTTCATGTGACCAATGGTTTATGTATGATTTTGTCTATAGTCTCCCAAGTGGATTCCGCATATAAATACACTCACCTGATTTTCCTGAGGAACCCTATGTGCACTCTCTCAATAGCAAAGCCCTACTTCATGTGAGCAGTTGCCCTCTTTTCAGACTTCGGAGTTGACTGCGCAGCTATGATGCGCACCAATCATGAAGGCACTGCGCGGTGCAGCAACCGTGATGCAAGAACAAACCTTGAAAAATCTCAATTTTGCCAAGCCTGGGCATGGCAGTCAAAGGTCTTGATGTCCATGTCTTTACGTTTCAGATGCGTACAGGCAGTTCTTGCTACCAACTATCTGAAAGTTGCGTTCTAAAGTGGAAACTCTCATCTTGATACCTGGGTACTTGGCAATTCGAGGCATACTGTCATGTGCATAATAAATGCAGAAGGCAAGAGCCTTGGCAAAGGGAAATCAATGCCTTCCAACAATTTTTTGCATAATAGGAAGTCCTTTATTGTCCGCTTTTTCTAAAATTCCCTGATGACCCATGTAAGAGTAAGGCCATTGTTGCCGGCTGCTTCGAATAAATCTCCGAACAATTCAATGACAACGTATGCATCAAGCATGACAACATTATCGGATACGACAGCGACCCTTACTCTCTATATTGCACAGTCACAGTAGATACCGTTCCCCGAGCACAATTCAACTTTCAGGGTATCTCTGTTGCTCAATTTTGGTTAGGTGAAACGCACCACGCCATCTTCAAGATCAAAACATCAAATTTCTGGCATGAAAGATCGGATCGCTTCTGCACCCTGAGCCATTCATCTGAGAACACCTCCTTTACAGCATATTGGTGTCTGAACACACAAACATCCAATTACGCATCTTTAGATGATTATGCCCCTGACCCACAATACGATAATTATTTCGATTAATTTAACGAATCGAATTAAGGCAATTAACTGAATTTAATTTAGTTCAGTCAATTAATGTAATTCATGTAATTACTTTAACTCATTCAATTACATGTGTAGAAAATAATGGAAACTTCTCACAACCCCACGAAGTTTTTTTTTACGTTTAATGAACATCCAAGAGCTTCTTATATCTTGAAGCATCTTGTCTAGTTTTCAGGATGGACTAGTATCAAAAAGTGACCACTCTCTCCTGCGTTGCTAATGCTAAATCACAGGACTTCCTGAAGATCCAAAAATGTAGAATCAATGTAGAAAAAAGACTAATTCGGATTTGTTTACATACCCCCTTAAACCCCGCAAACAGCTACAACTTCATTTTCCATTTGCTTACCCATTTGATTCTCCATCGTTGGGGGAATATTCCTAAACCCTGCTATCAGATTTGGCTCCAGGACTGTTTCGCACGTCGTGCGCGCTGGTAATTTCTTTTACCTCCTTCTGCTGGTTCCTCAGAGAAGCCTGCGCCTGAATACGCCTATCATTGATTCCTCAACATCCAGCACCCTTGTACTGCTACCGTATGCAGACTCAACTGCAACTGCATACTTGAAATCCTGTATCTTGTACCGTGTCGAAATTCCATTGCCCTGCTCCTCGAAATTTTGCACGAGATTAAAGCTCACAACAGCCGTCCTCCAGTTTGAGCTGTCACCAAGGCCCGTCTGAGAAAGCAGTGGACAACCACTCACTTTGGAATGAGCTACCTGCTTCTGCCAGTTCTGCTAAATTTGACAGTGACACCGGGTCATTTGGACAGCACACTGGATAGCCCTGCAGGTTCTGTCAAACCTGGCGCTCCAATCTGTACTCTTCTCGATGCACATGCAAACATGCCGATCGCCCAATGACCACGAACGTGCAAACGGCGGAAAATAACAAGCTTCGGCAACAGAATTGATGTGTGAGCACCATCATCTGCACGCTTTAAAGGGCATCTGTACATGTGGCTCGGCCGTAGCCTGACTTGAATTTTGCGCGGTCTGGCCCGCAGAGCTGCGTCGGGAGAGCTCGGCTTGTCCAGCTAGTCGGTCTGCACAACAATGCTGTTGGCAGGCGATTCCAAGACATACGCACACTTTGCAGGACTCTGCACGGCACGTCTGCTATGAGGTTTCCCTTGGCTTGTTCAGCCAGCTACATCATCCCTATCAAGACTTGTGGACTAAGCTACCCTCTGACAAGGCCTGCGCCACCAGGCAGACTCCTCGAAGCCTCCAGTGATGAGGATGGTGCCTGCAAGGTCTGCAGCGCTCGCAAACAGATTCAGAGGGAAAGCCAGAAGTCTAAGCTGCACGCTCACCAGATCTGAGCAGCAACCTGAAGATCAGGTACCTTCAGCCAACAGCGCTCGCAACAATTAAATCCATGGGTCCAAGCTTGCTAGCAGGTGAGCCTGTCATTCCTGCGAGGGTACTTGTATACCGCTGCCTGGCTGATGTTGAAAGCTGCAAGACGCTTGGCACTTTCCACATCTGCTGTCGTTCGGATATAGATTTTGACTTGCTTTTACACGTTTCCATTTTCTCGTGTCTCGTTTAAAGGATCTGTGAGCCATCAAAAAACAATTTCCTTGCCATTACACCAAACAAAATTACAAACTAACATACTTGAATTTCAGCCAAGAGGGGCAGGAATATTTTATGGTTTGGTGTTTTCTTGTCTTCTTATAGGGTTTAAGTACAAGGGTTGTCATTTCTGGGGTGTTCTATGAAGAACAATGGGAACCTAACGCGTTGAAAAGAAAAGCGCCTCTCAATCGTCCAGCACATAACTGACATTACCTTCTTCAAGACCAACGGGATTGGTCCCGGGGCATTGAAAGCAACACTTAGGCTGGGCAGCACGGGGGCAACGGTTTGCTACGCCCGGCATCGTGCAATCAACATTATCGTTTTGATATGTTTCGATTATCGTTCCATTGCCGCTCTGCTGCCCCAACTTCGAGCACCAACACGCAAACTTGCTCACATTGCTGTTCATGCTCTAGTTAACACATTATCAAGTATTTCCTGCCTTATTGTCTTGCAGGGGCTGGCAGGCCTGCCAAAACTTGCGGGCCGATCCCTTCATCGTTCCTGTACTGACGGTTATCATGCATCCCCAGGTGCTGACATTTACAGGGATTGTGGTCGTCGGGGTCGTGATCCTCGCAACTGTCGTGGCTTTTGGACCCTCAATGACCCTCATATCCTCTTGGATTTTGGGAAAAAGTGCTACAGTAACAGTCACAGGGATTGCGGGGTTTGAGGTTGCGATCCTCGCAAGTTGGACCCTCGCATCCCCAAGTGTCGACAATCACACGGATTGATGAATCGGGGTCGTCATCCTCCTAACTGTCGTCACTTTTGGCCCCGCATGGTGAAAAAATGCGGAAATGAAGATGAATGAGAAATGTGATGCGTGCGAAAGATGAACATAAAATGAAGAGTGAAGTGTGGACAATGCAGTTGAGGAAAGTAGAATGGAAAGCGGAATAGTTGAGTGGAGACCGGACTGAAGAGATAGTGGAGACTGCAGAAAGGAGAGCGGAGTGTGGACAGTGAGTTTGGAGAGGAAAGTGTGGAGAATGTTGAGTGGATTGAGTGGCTTGAGTGGATGGGGTGGAGCGTAGGGATGCGTAGGGCGGAGAATGGAGAGCAGAAGAAGATCAAGTGGCTAGTGATGGAGCGGAGTGTGGAGAGAGGAGAGTGGAAAATGGAGAGTGGACGGAATAGAGTGTGGAGAGTGCAGTGTGGGGAATGGAGTGGATGGAGCGGACAGTGGAGAGTGTAGAGTCGAGTGCAAGGTGGAGAGTGAAGGATGGACTGTGGATGGAATGGACTCGACGGAGTGGAGAGTGAAGAGGGGAGAATGGAAAGTGGAGTGTGGAGTTTGAAAAACAGAGAGTGGATGAAGTTGAGTCGAGGGAGGAGGTGAAGAGTGGAGAATCAAGAGTGGATGGAGTGGACAGTGGAGATTCGGGATTGCAGTGAAGTGCGGAGATAAAAAGTAGAGAGTGGATGGATTGGAGACCGGAATGTGGCGAGGGGGGTGCGAGACCGCAGAGTAGAGAGTGTAGTGTTTTTGTTGTGTGTTCTTCGTAGCCTGTCGCGTGTGGCGCGTTTAAATAATCTCCGTGAATTACGTGTCTCGTGTCTGCATTCGGGTTCGCGGACTTCCTCAGGTTCATGTGCAAGCCGCCAGACTTTACATAGTATACGAACAACCACAACCACCACGACAACAACAACCATCACAACAACCATAACCGCTGTCGCCGCCGCAGCCACCAACAACCGAAACCACACCCAAACAGCACAACCACAACAACGATGACAACAAAACAGCAACAAACGCAACCACGTTTTCACTTCACTCGCTCCCACAACAACCACAACCGCAGCACCATAACACCACCACCGCCACAGCACCACATGCGCCACCAACAGCAACAGCAACAACCACAACAACCACGACCACGACCACGACCACCACCACCACCAGCACCAGCACCAGCACCAGCACCAGCACCACCACAACGCATCATCATCATCATCATCATCATCATCACCATCAGCATCAGCAGCGGCAGCAACAGCAACAATAACAACAAGAACAAGAACAAGAACAAAAAGAACAAGAACAAGAACAACAACCGCAGCAGCAGCAGCAGCAGCAGCAGCAGCAGCAGCACCAGCAGCAGCACCAGCACCAGCACCACCACGACCACGACCACCACCACCACCACCACCACCAACAACAGCAACAACAACAACCACCACGACGATGAAACGACGACGACGTCGACGTTGACGATCCGACGATGACGTTGACGTTGTCGAAGATGCAGAATTGCAGAACAACAACGACGGCGACGACGACAACAACAACGACGACAACGCGGTGATAATGCAAATGATCATACACGGCAACAACCTCATATGCCAAGATTTTCCAGAGTTGTTTGCATTTCTTGTACCAAAAAATCAGCTTGGGAGTTGACCTAGGAGAGGGAGTTGGTGGAAAATCATGAAGATAATGAACACTGCACGGAAGTCATTAAAATTATCCAAGAAATGCTGGAATATGGTGAGCATGAGGAAAAATTCTGATACATGTTGGGAGATGATGATGACAGATGAGGAGTATCATGAAAGTTGTTGGAAAATCATGACCAATATCGGGATTATTGCCTAAATAAGGAACGTGATGAAGATGCGATGAAAAACTAAAAAATGACAAACGCGATGAACCATGATGAAACATCTTCAACATGACGAAGAATGAAATGATGGCTAATGACGGCCGATGATAGAACATGATAAGCAGTTGGTGAAAATGATGAAGCAAGGTGATGGGAAGGGTCAAACATCATGAAATATTACAATATGAGGTCAACCACTCTGCTCAAATTGATTCTGCTCCAGAATGTATACGGGTGTCCACCGTATTGATTGTCATCAATATTCCATGCTCAGGGAAGAGATGCTGATAATAATGCTGACAACCTCCGAAAAACAATGACACAAATTCTGTACCATTAACGCAATTAAAGGCTCGGACGACCTCATATGCCAAGATTTTATACCAGTGCTTGCCGGCATTTGCCTTGTCAAGAATCAGCGGAGGGGTGAGGGGGGGGATGAGGCAGCGGGGTTGAGGCGGTGCAGCCCCCTCCCCCTTTGCAAATCGTGTACAATGGAATGATGGAAGGTCCTGAAACATCAAGGAAATGCTGAACAAGATGAGGAAGATGGCACAATGATGTACAATGATGAACAATGCGGAAACGCGACGAAACATGATGATTAATAACAAGAAATGAAGAAATTTGACAAAGGATGATATTTGTTGGGAAATTATGCAATATGGAATTATGAAAAGTGATGGAAAATAATAAAATATCATGACCCATGAAGAACATGATGAAACAATTAAAATGTGGATAAAACATATAAAGCATTGCAATCTATGCTCAACATCATGAAGCATGATGTGCAAGGAAAGATCTCAAAGTCTTGAATAATAATGAGAAACTCTCATGAGCAATGATGAAGTATGCTGAGAAATGATGAGATATGATCCAGCTTCTTTGGCAGAATCACTCTGCCCAGATTGCTTCTGCTCCGGTATGCATGTCGGCCATACTGATTTAATCCATATTCTATGCGCAGGGAATGGGCGCTGCTAACAGTTGCGACAACAATGAAGCAACGCTAATACAATATTTGTACCAACAAGGTATCTTAGGGGCTAGGTAACATCATATGTCCAGAATTTGCTATGCAAACGCTCGCGTGCGCTTGTTTTGTAAAATCACCGGGAGGATGAAACAGGATGAACATGATGAAATATGATGAAAGATGAAGAACAAAGATGAAATATGACGAACATGTGGCGATCGTTGTGAAAAATGACAAAGGCGAGAAACATGATTGACAAATAATGGAACTCTTTTAGGTTCCGTGTCTTTCTTTCTTGCTTGTGCCGGCTTTCTGCTCCTGTTGTTTTCCAACAAACCCAGAAAGTGAGAGGAGAACTGTAGGCTCAGTGGGCAAGCCATAGAAAATCTGTAAGACTTGCGGTATTTATTCATGCCAAATGTAAGAACGTACATGGATTTAATGCTGAACCAGCAAGCAGCATCGGAGCGAGGACAGTTCTGCACTTCGCAAGGAGGACTTGCACGGGATTCTAGCGCGAGCACCGTTGATACCCCACAACCCCCTAGTGTTGGCATACTGCATGGGGGGGCAACAATCTTGCAGGCAACCTTTGCAAACATATTGAAGGTGCGATGCCCCCGAATGTGCTAATCTGCTAATCAATATTATCAGATGCCGTGAGAGAGATGGTCGTAGCCTTCATGTACCAGAGCGGCGCTATCAATACCAGCAGGGCGGTTGGGGTATGCGCCCTGCTAAAAGCAACGTGCAAATTCTCGGACGAACCTCTTGCAAATAAGCGCTGCTTGGGCTTGGAGTGTGTGGTGTTTGCATACAAGGCTACGGGATCATGTTCTTTGAGGCCAGCTTTCACAGCCTCAAAAACAGTGGCGGGATTTGCAAGCACGATGATGGGACTATGCGCTGTTTTCACGCACCTCTTGCAAAAACACCCTTGCTGGCCAAAAAATCAAGCAAGATGGAAGCACCATACTTGTTTGCATGGCTTTCAAAACCGCAGTGGCAACGGGGGGGACGGCCCCCATTTGCAAACACTATGGTCACAAGGCTCAAGCGTACCTGTTGCGAAACGCGCTCTTGGCAGCAAATATTTCGAACAAGGTGATGGCACGATGCTCTTTTCATAAGATTGCACGGTTTTCAAAATAATCAGCGCAGCGTGGGGTTGGGGGAGGCAAAACGAGATGCTGCTCGAACGAACCTCTTGAACAACACTCTTTTGCAAGCAAGGTAAGGGGACGATACTCTTTAATGTAAGTTTGCGCAAGCAGGAGAGTTGGGTCCTCCTCATCCAGGAACCAGAGGACCAGGAAGATGCAGGAATCGGAGGGCCAGGGGACAGAAGAACCATGGGTCCCCAAACCTAACAAACGATCTTGGCTCTGGTTGGAGCCGTCACTATCATTCAACTCGGAAGTCATGCTACAGGACGTCGACGGCGAGGAGGGTTGGGCTATCCTTCAGGTATCGTCTGGGGATTGCTTTCGGCCTCCCTTGCTAAAAAATCTTTGCGAACTGCACACCTGATGGTTTGTTCTCCATACTTAGGAGCATCGCTTCAAACATAAGCAGTCGGGAACGCAAGAAACAAAGAGCAAGAAGCAAAGCAGAACGCAGCAAGCAACAAGCAGGAAGCAACAACTAAAAAGCAATAAGAAGAAACCAAGCAGAAAGCAAAGCCGGAAAGCAACAAGCCGAAAGCAACAGGCTGGAAGCAAAACAACATAAAGCAAGAGGTACACAGCAAGCCACAGAAGCAAGCAAACAACAGAAACAAGCCAAACAATGCATCTCCCTCAACTCGTGCGTGTAGGGTGTGTAGGTCACTGGCATTGAAGGATGGAAAAGGCCCGGATGACCTGATCACGCTGCACGCGTCTGTCAGGGGCCAGCGTATTTCAACAGTGTCTACTAGAGCAGACTGCATTGCTGCATTTCAACATTGTCTACTAGAGCAGACTGCTGCTGGCTGGGTAGGCCACGAGTTCATGGCTTTGAGCGTCTTGACTTCAACCGCTGTGACCTGTGCGCTGGCCGCTAGCACATCGTGCTAATGAGGCCTTGTGCCCTAGTCTTGACGAGCCGACGTAGATGACCGGCATGTTTTGCTGAAGCCTCAAGTGGGTCAATGGAGCATCAGTGAAGGCAGAGGATCTGAAGCATGCACGGATCCAAGTGAAATGTGGCTGGATGCGTCAAAACCTAGACGAAACAAAGCCGACTGGATGAAGTTTATCAATGTGATGAACACGTGGATGTGAAAGGACCTGCTCAGGTCCCAGCTTTTTTGCTTCACTCTCCTGTATCAAGCTCAAGACTTCAGCCAGCCCAGGCCAGGCTAGTCAGCGTGTACGTCCTCTAATTTTCCCTCAAGACGGTTCCACCTCAAATCGCCACGCAGCTGTCAGTGAATGATTCAAAAAGACTACTACACTTTTCCAGCAGGTTTGTACGTTCAAGTGAAATTGCCAGCGTAAAAGTCACGAAAGACGGCTTGGACACCCACTTGCCACCTTCAATGAATAGCCCGTGTATGTTTTGTCCTCCGAACGGCAACAATTGTGAAATGATGCGGTTGCGGCAGCTGTGCGTACACAGAGTTAGATCCTTCTTCTGGAAGTTCACGGACACGGTCGGGAGTGTCAAGAGTCAAGACCTGCAAGGAAGCACATGCCAGTGAAAGACATTGAAAGACCACACAGGCCAAAAGAACTTTCTCGCTGGCCATGGATGAAATGCTTCAACATTTCACAGCCTTGCAACGTGACTTTGTCAGCATTCTTGCATGCGCACTGCCGCGTCTTACCTTCTCAAGGATACCTGGAACAGCACATTGAGCAACTCAGCCGTTGCCCTTGTGAGGCCAGTCGTGCAGTGCAACCGGTAGAAATGAACGGCCGAAATACTCGGCTCAAGTATCTTCCTTCTTCTATTCTACAGGCTGTTTCCCTTGCGCCCTGACAACCAAAAGCTGCGGCCGGGACTGGCACCATGCTTTACTTAGCGTACGGTGATTAACAGCCCTTCTCCGGTGCTTCTTGTGGTGTACCCTGCACACCACTACATTCTTAGCATTTCTTAGCCTTCTGCGCAAGCCAGTGACAAGTGTTGGAATGCTCCGAATCTTCAGCTTCAGGCTCACCAATTCAAAGAAAGCTCCCTATGCATACATCGCACTTGTTGGGTTTTTTCTACCATGTCAGATTCTGACTCGAAAGGCTCATGAACAGCTCTTGGTCTTCACCCCGTCACGCGTTAAACATTCATTTGGTCCAACCAGTCCGTGCAGATTTGAAGAAAGGAAACGGCATTGTACACAATGCAGCTTAACTTCATGGGAGGAGAGGTGCTGCGGGCGGATTTTGTGTCCCTGCCCAATCTTTCAGGTCGCATTGAAGCGCCTTCCACATTTTGTCACTCTAGGTATCTGGAGGGATTCTTCTTTCTCCTTAGTTGCTCATGCCTCTTCTTCGTTCTCTCCATGATCCAACTCACACGTATTGAACTTGTTGTTCTTTTTTGGGGGCTGGCTGTCAATTACTTGTGCGAGGAGACACAGCAGTTGAGGGGCCATGCTCGGGCAATGAATTTGGTTGGCGCCGTTTCATTACTGCTGGAACTGCTGGACCAAGTTGATGAAGGCGGCCGGCTCCAGGAAGCCCCATTTCAGATGCTAGTAAGGTTTCCAAGCATGTAGGCTGGTGCGAATTCCATTGCATCATCATGGGGAGCACACCATTCGGTTTTCATAATACATTATAGAATGTTTCTTGGTCAAAGCCAGGCTTAGCTTGAGTGCAGCCTGCGACATCTCCTGCGGAAGACCGCAAGCAAGGTTAATCCCACTGTACTGAACATGGGCTAGGTCTCGCCAGCTTTGTTAAGCAAACTTGTCAGGCAACCAAATTTCGCCAACACGGGAAAATGTCCCCACACGCCTAGAAGCCCATACGGCTAGCGCGAGGGTTGCAGATGGTGTGCAGTGCCAAGTCAGTGGGTTCCACAATGTTAATGCGAGCCCTCAAGAAACGCTTCCTGCTTCCGCTTCGCCATACTGCATGGGTGGCCGGCACGCTGACAAGACTTTGCCAGTCTCTGCTCTCCGGTCACCAAGACGGCACCCACACTTGTGGTTGAATTATACCTGCTTAGAAGGATCCCTAGTGTGCAGAAAGAAAATACACTGTTAGCACCCATGGCACCTTCAGTACATGTGTAGTATTGCATGGAGCGCTTTGATTGCCATGGCTGTTGCTTCTTGATTTTCGTCGCCAACCAGTCCGTCCAAGATTGGAAGGGCGAGTTTGCACGCACCTTCATGTTCGAGACTTTGCTAGCCCTCGTTGCCGGCTAGCCGGTGCGTTGCCCTGCCTTGCTTGGTGGGGGTCCCCATGCTGACCGTCACCCGGTTCAATGCCTGAGCCACCTGAGCCTCTAGCTTGAGATCCCTGCGGCCTCCGTGTGCGTCACCACCTCGTCCAAGGCCCATTGGTCTCTTTTGTGTTGACGCGTCACCTGCCGAAACTGATGCTTTCTTTCATCTGTGCGCCAAATCAGTGCGAGTTGCCACGGCCTGACTAGAATGAACCATTCCCTGATGCCACTTGCAAAATGAGCCTGCGGATCTAGCATGAAGCCCAGAGTCCTAACTCCTATACAGGACCTGAATTATACGTGCTGTGCAAGTTGAGCACAGTTGTGGGCAAGGCTGTTCACACATATGAAGCAGCTTCTGTTGTTTGGCCTACAGAGCTCAGCGCCACAGAGTCTACGACCTGCTGTGGTGGCCCAAAACCCAGCATGCTCTTGTGGGGTCGCCTCCTGACGAATGCCTGTCAAGAATCCCTGGGCATTTGTGAAGCCGGTGATCCAGAACGACTTCATCTCCTGATTTCACAAGGCATGCAAGCGTTCATGTTGCAATTGCTGTGAAGTCTCTAATGCTTGCAATGTTTGTGCACGCAAATGGCTACCCCGAGAACCCCACATCCAATACAGCCCTGCAAGTCGGACTATTTATGTTGAGAACGGAGGACACCTGCGCTCGAAGAGATACTCGAACATGACTACCGTCGGGAATGGTTGCCCTCGGAGATCGACGTTATCATGATTCGCTCTTAGATGCCCCATTGACCGTATGCAGTTCAGGATGCCATCATGGTTTGGGCATAAATGCACTGTACGCACTCGATGATTGACGACGCTGTTATGGGTTTGGGCAGCGACCGCATACCTTCGGGGATAGAAGTGGTATGGTCTTGGCATGGATGCTGCAGTGATCGTATGATGAACAATATTCTGGTTTAGACAAAGACCAGGAGACGACATAGCAGCTGACAACTATAACTGCTGCTCTGCCGCTGCCACTGCTGCTACGGCTACTGCTACTGCCACTGCTGCTACCCCGATGACTACCACCACCGCCACCATCACCACCACCGCCACCACCGCCACCACCGCCGCCGCCGCCGCCGCCGCCACCACCACCACCACCACCACCACCACCACCACGACCACGGCCAGCACGACGACCACGATTGTTTCTCATTAGGCTGCTTCTACTGCTGCTATCTACTGCTACTACTCCATACTGCTCCCTGCTAACCCGAGTGCTGCTACTGCTACAGCTGCTGCTGCTGCTCCTGCTGCCACAACTTTTCGTCTTCTACCAGTGTGCTGCTACTATTAGCGCAACAACAACAACAACCACAACAACGACAACACCCACCGACAACATGGACAACACCCACCGACAACATCGGCAACACCCATCGACAAGATCGACAACAACAACAACAACAACAACAAGTGCTGCTACTACTACTACTACTATTAGTATTACTACTACTACTACTACTACTGCTACTACTACTACGACTACTACTACTACTACTACCACCACCACCACCACTACCACTACCACTACCACTACCACTGCCACTGCCACTACCATTACCACTACTACTAATCCGAACACTTGTTTTATTCAAGGGTCCACATTTACAGAATTTTTTGGGGTCTAATTAGCGTCCAAAGACTAGCTACAACTAGGTGGCTTTTCGTATGGTGTACTCATTTGTTAATTAATGGGTCCAAGAGCCCCAATGATGCAGGAATGCATTCCTATTGAATCTTAATTGTTCCAGGAGCCCCAATCATTCTTTTAATCTGGCGCCTTCAATTTCTTATTCTGGGGGGGTCCCCCAAATTAAACAAGTGTGCGGAATACGACTACTACGACTACGACTACGACTACACTACCACTACTACTACGACGACGAACTACGACGACTGCTATTACTACTACTGCTACTACTACTACTACTACTACTACTAACACATACTACTAACTACAACTAACTCCTACTAACTACTAAGTACAAACTATAACTACTACTACTACTACTACTACTAGGCTAACGCACCTCAGGGCGCCTGGGCCTTAAACT
>CAJNIZ010042841.1:20900-38920 GCA_905231905.1 Symbiodinium pilosum
TCGGCCTACGCGACCTTTCGCGGATTTTGAGGTGAAAATTCTGAGGACCGAGCCTGTGCCTCAGAAAGACTTGCAACCCTTTCACCTTTGAGCATGCCTGGAAGCATGCCGGCGAACTGCAAGAAGAAAAATGTTCTTGAAAGTAAGTAAAAGAACTTTAGCTTACGACACTTCTTTCGCGAAATCCAAAGTTCCTTTCGGGAGCATCATCGCGACCTTTCGCGGAAGGTCTAAGCCAGCTGTGGTCGTTTTATATATACTTCTTCCACATGGGGTTTTCGAGCGATGCCCAAATATGCAGCCCTAATGCTATCACTCTACCTCCACCTTGAATACTCGACGGATTCTCACCGGTTCCTACCCGCTTACTACCACTGTACACCTGCGACAACATTCCACAACTACTACGCTACCTCTACCTCCCCCCCAATCCCCCAGACCAGGCACCACCACCGCCACCCCCACCACCGCCGCCGCTGCCGCCAGCCGCAGCAACAGCAGCAGCAGCCGCAGCAGCACGAGCACGAGCAGCAGCAGCAGCAGCAGCAGCAGCAGCAGCAGTAGCAGCAGCACCACCAGCACCACCAGTGGCAGCAGAAGCTCCAGCAGCCCCACCCCCAGCCCCACCACCGCCACCGCCACCGCCCCACCACTGCCAATATGACTACCACTGCTGCTCCTGCGTGCAACTTCTAACTCAACATTGGAGCACCTTATCCCACCTCTGAAGCCTGGCTAACTCCTACATCGAAAAAATGCTGCAGATCCTTGCGTCCAAATTCCAGCCAGGTATTCAGCTGACTGTACCTGCAGCTTGCAAGCAGTCAGTCGCATTTGGGTCTACCGGTCCCACCAGCTGCTCGCTGTAGCTGGAAATACTAGAACTATGCGTGTGGTGTGTCGCTTGTGCCTGTCGGTCAGGCCCGTTGCCCAAGAGCCGAGTGTTGGTTGAAGCCAGGAGATTTCCGCTCCTGAGGCATCATGCGTCCATCCGCGCGGCACTCTGCTGTCCTTGGCAAGGGCAGGCCACTGCTGGATAGTCGGTTTCTGCAGGCAGGGAAGAAGTATTTCGGGGTGCTGTGCTAGATGTTGGGACTGGAAACTGATGGTCCGAAACCTTGCTCATTCTTTGTGCATGGGCAGGGTCATCATCCTAAATGCATTATTGTCAAGCAGACCTATCTGGTCTGACCGCGGCTAAAGGCAGCACAAAACATGTGTTTCAGTGAAATCGAAGCGCAACGTATGGCTTCCTGCATCCCAGCTTGGATGAGTGAAGGAATCCAATAGCAACTCTTGATGTACTCCTTGCAAAGTGGACAGCAGCTGCTCTAGAAACTTAAAGCGGTTATGTACCCTAGCAAGCTGGACAAGGGTCTGGCCGCCAACCTCAATTCAGACCCACTGAGTAGGTCTCCTCATGGAGTTGGCGGGGTGATGACCATCAAATCTTACCGTAGGCTTCAAGAAGCCCACACCAAGCTCTGCTCAATTCAGACCCCTGCCCAAAGGAGCCTCTCGACAAGCGCTCCTGTCACCCATCTGCCCTGTGAACAAGTAGGTCCTAGGTTTCATGGTCTCCACGAGCCCGAAGCAACGCCACCGTGAAATCCCCTACAATCCTACAAGATGTGATAGGAAGGACGGCGCCTTCTCTGCTACGAGATCCCTGGGACAACTTTCCTAACCCTGCCCAACTGGTCAAGTGGAACCTATGCCAGCGACCAGTCTGGCAGGAGTGCTTCATGTCCCCAAGCCCTGAAGCAAACGTTGCCGCCGTTTAGGATCCCATGCTACATCCTAATGTTGGACCCGGTTTTGTAGAGGGTGTGGGAATCTTTTAAAAAATCCGGGAAACTTATTCAAAATCTGCCAGTGCTTGAGGGGGTCGGAACAATTATTTTTTTGGGCGCCAAAATACAAAAATGGCAAAACTTGTTACCTAAGGAAGGTTTGCTTGGGCTCCGTAAACTCGGAGACCCCAGCTCCATATGATTAGTTTTTTCGGGATTATACGAAAACACACGAGCCGTCAATTTTCGTGAGGGGGTAGTCCAGCAAAGGCCTGGGTCCTCTTTTAGCATCTGTCTTGGGGAGTCGGAATAATGATGCACTTTTCCAGCACCCTAAATTTTCACCGAGAAAGCTATTTTGAATTGATTTTAAATGCGCTCTAATTAAATTTCAATTGGTTTGAATTCGATTTGAATTAGATGTCAATTGATTCGAATCGGATTCCACTTGTTTTTGAATAGAATATGTAATTAGAGTTTAGGGCGATCGATCTCAAAAGTAGGTTTCCGATTGAATCAGATTAAGTTTTACTTAAGTTGTAATTCGATTTCAGCTGAGTTAGAATTGAATTTCAATAATTTCGAGGCGGATTTTCATTGATTTTGAATAGAGGGTACTTAAGTTTGAAAGTGGTTTTCATTAGAATTTCAATGGGTTTCAATTGGTTAAATTAGATTCTAATTGCGCGAAATTAGATTTGTATCAGTTCGTGGGAAATTTGGGGGGTTGCACCTTTTTAAAGAGAATAGTCAATTGTTCGGGGGGGAGGGCGCGTATACTAAACAGGGTTCAACATTACCAAGCCCAGTAGACTGTGTATCGCTTCTAAGGGACAAGAACGGACAAGCGATAGTTGCAAATATTGCTAATGAGGGTGGCCCCTCTGCAAGCACATTGGATGCTGGACCACCAATTTCTGCAGTTGTCATCAGGCCGAAAAGTGGCGACCAAAGATGTTGGACCCTTCTTCCTTCCATGCTCTGTACGATGGACTCTTGATGGGACAATGTGAAAGCTCTTTCGTCTTGACCTGGCAGGTTTCCGCGATTCTCGCCGCAGTGTCCGCACCCCACGGAGCCAAAACGATTCAACCAACACTTCCCCAGCTAGAGGCCTCTCAACAGCTGGATTATGCATACGGCTTTGTCTGAGCAGGGCTGCCTTTCACAGAAAACATCAGCGTTCACGGCGCAAAGCCAACTATTTGAGCATTTCCATGCATGAAAAACAGAAGCAAGCTCTTGAGAACATCGGGTTATCGCTGAAGCTCATCCGTGCACCAACTGCATGATTGGGGGATATTAGGGGTAAATATGAGGAACTGTGCTGGTGAGGGCACTAGTGCAAGTCTTCATTAATATGGGCGCGGCACGCACTTGCCTCTCAATCTCACCGCCGAATCCAAGGCTCAAACCTCCGACTAAGTTGGGGATGTATTCGGCGCCCATCTAGTGCAAAGCTGCTGCAAGGCCGCAGAAAGCCGGCAGCGCATGTAAAAACTTTTAGCATTTTGAAGATTACTTCCTTGCAAGCCGGGCACGTGTCGCTTCTTTTCCCAGAATGAAGCTGTAAGCTGAAGATCGTGGCTTTGGAACAGACTGAAAGGAAATCTGAGTGACGCAAGCTTGAGACTAAGCAGCTCCAAATGTTGCTTTCAGGCCAACGGCTTATCTCACCGAGAATTTGACAAAGCCCCTTACGCAATCTCAGGGTGAGTGGGGGCAAATCGTTGTTGTAGCAGCTTGTAAAGCGATGTCTCTAAAATGCCCTTTAAAATGGTTGGCAAGAGTCGAAAATGCAGTTCAAGTCCTCCAGCAGGTCCAGTGTCATCACAACAGTGCCATCGATCGCCATAACGAGGTTGTCTAAATTGCTGCGAACAATGCTTATGATGTTCTGTAGCCGCTGCAGCTCCTGAAATAAGAAAATGTTCAAAGGTGCCCCGAAGCCTCGGTCCTCGATTCGTGGAGGACCTTTCATTTTCTGAATTTGCGCGCGGAAGACCTCTTCCACCAAATCCAAGGGTAGCTTTGCAATCAGATCACTGGCTGATTCTTTCACCTGCTCATCAACTGACTTCCCAACACTTGCGCTACTTTCCTTGGGCTGTGTTTCGATGATTGTTGTCAGCATTTCCGCGGCTTCCTTGATACGGTATGTAATGTCTGCGTTCGGGTGTAGGCCAAAAATCAGCGGTGAGTCCACTGGCGGTATGGTTTCAATGTAGTCTCTGTACACGCCGATGTCCATCGCATCTGGGATTTGATAGCTGAACTCAGCGTGATAATTGTTGAAGCTGAAAGATGGCTTGAAAATCTCGTCGCAAAGCCACTTAGCGGCATATGTGTTGATGAGATCCCTATCCAAGTCATCGGTAATCCGGCCACCATACTGCACCTCCGCAATCATGTACTGGATGGTGTTCCACGTCAATGGAAGGCCCACCAGGATAGTGGAGGATAAATGCTTCTCCAAGAAAAGCAGGGATGCATCCAAGTCTGAGTTGTTAAACTCGTAGGGAACACACCAGCCGATTGCTCCAAATTTGCGACGCTCTTGCACGACACTGTGCAAGACAGCAACTGTGAAGAGAAGCGTTCGCCACTTCTCATGGTCTACCTTGTCGAGCGTCTCCTGCGTGACCATGGTCGTGTAGGTCCTATGCAGAGAAGCTTTCAGTCCAGCTGGTGGCTCAAGGGTCACTTTAATGCACATCTGAAGCAGGCCAATCGGGAAGCGGGAAGTTATCTCGCAGGTTATCCAAAGCCTGTAGTTGGCGTGAATTTCTGGCGTCTTTGTGAGGACCTCTTCCACTTCGTTCATGTAATCTGTGCCCAAATGGCAGTTCTGCAAAATAACCCAACCGCCGGTTAGAAATGCAGCGCCGTTCTTCTCTCGTGCAACCTTCTCCTGTCCTTCACCCATGGACACCTGCACAAGGGTTGGATGGGACAAGCCAATGCCCCATGGGAAATTACTTTGATGCACCACTAGGCTAGCATGCATGGCATGCGAATGCACTCTGCCCAGCAGCGTGCGCGAAGCGTGTCTCTTCCAGAGCAGAGCAGGCTGCCCGTAGCTAGATTGAGGCTGAGTTCAAGCCTTATTTCTTGGGTTTCCTAGTTTTCAATGCTTTCCCATTGCTGTGACTGGAAGAACTGACACATCCACATATCACATATTGAAGCACACTCTCTTATTCTAGCCTCCGGCAAGCAGGAAGTCTGCAGGCTGGGGGGCCGGTATGACTGAAACTTTCGTGCTCGGAACCTGCGCTATCCATCTTCTAATCTTGCGGTGGAAACCGCCTCCGGACATACCGGTCTGGTGCAATTCGCTATGATTTGCATAGCTGCCAGAAAAAGCTTGGGCTTCCTCAAGTGGCACTTCCTGCATCGGTTCCGGACTGAATCATGCACATAATTGACAAGCCAGGTTGATAGGCTAGCAAGCAGGGTAGCGTCACGCCTTTTTGCAATGAGGGCTTCCATATGCTTCCACACATATGGGGACTGAAGTATGACTTCTGAACCTGGGTTCTTGTGATCTCTTGTGCCTGTTCCTTTGGTTTGTGTGTGTTGTTCATGAAGAGAGCATACTCGGGGCATGGGAGCACATGCACAGGGTAGCGCACACCCAGGGTTTGAATATACTCAGCGTAGAGCAGGGCCAGAGTGAGTCATGCTCAGGGTAAGGGATACTCAGAACAGATCATAACCAGGTTAGAGCATGCTCAGGGTAAAGCATGCGCTGGATCCATACCCGAGGCCCTGAGGCAGAGAATACCCTGATTGGATGTTGGCATCTTTTTTGACGTGGTTCAAGTTGGGTGCAGGTGTAGTGGTACGCAATCAGTGCTTTTTCTGCTCCAAACATGTAGACGATGGCCGTACTATGCCGTACTAGATCAAGGTAGAAAGGGCTCCCATCCAAAAAGTCAAAAACTCCCATGGTCTGGCAGCATCAATTTCAGGCTCCATGTTTTAATTTGGTTCTGCGTTGCATGAGACAAAATCACTGGTTGAGGCCTCATTCGAATCAGCGTTTCTGGGAGGTTTTGTTGTTGCTTCAAGTCCTGAGCGCAGCATCAGTCACACCTGGCACAAACCCAAATTGAGTTCCAGGTCAATACCTACCCATGGGCATGGCATAGACAAGGACATGGCAACAGATGCAGGAGCCAAAGTTGCTTTGGTATACTCACCGTTTAGTTCACCTGACCGGGCCTTGTCAGTGGGGAACTTCTTTTTCCGCTTGGCCTGTCAACCATATGTTCACGCTTCGCAGCTTCACGCTGCTTTCAGCCCATCCCTCACCCAGCAAGCAACGATAAGCAACAGTCTTCAATCCGAAAGGCCAGCTCGTCGATCATGTTTGTTGGATCTGTTCCGGCCTCAGCTATGGGTCTTGCCAGCCATTCAGGCGTAACTTACTCCCCAAAAAGGGCTGCGCCAACGCAGGGCTGCGACATCTAAGATGCTGGCTGAGAGTAAGTACAGGACGGGTTTGCGTGCGCTGCATTCCTGCGCAAATGTTGGCCGTCTCCGTGGGTGGTTACTAGAAGGTCTTGATGAATTCTGATTCGCATGCTTGTATTCACATGTCTGCTTGATGTGCATGTACGTCAGAAAAGTTTGGCAAAGAGAAATGAACTCCATTCAACAAACTACTGTATGAACTTTTCTCATAGGACCAGCTTGCCTTCATAATTTGCCAACCACCGCGCCTCGTAGATGTCAGTGATCGTGTCACTGACTGGTGCCGTGTATTTGGGTCCAAGCTGCTTGTCAACAAACTGCGCCTCGCACCGGGTCAGCTCTTGCTGTCATGGTGGAAGCTTGCATCACATCTTGCATCTTACCGTCATCAGTAGCCGATTGATTTAAGCTGCGAGCGCTGGCAATCCCAACTCGATCCTACCGCAAGCAGACTGACAAATCGCAACTTGTTGACAATGTGCAGGACACCCTTCAGGCTGTCCTCCCTCAAAGCGCGCACCAGCGCGAGACGTATGAATGGGCCTTGTGAATGTACAACTTCTGAATTGCATGGAAGGATTGCTTGCAACCACCTAGGCTTTGGCCTATCGTCCTTTCCATCACGATTCCTGAATGGTGAGAGGCGGAACTCGACTGGGACACACGTTGCGCCTATCTTAACCTTGCTTTGATTCGCTAGTGGCGCTTCAGTGACTGCTACTGGTCAGCTCATCCTCTTTGAAGACCATGAGACAAAGCTTACAACACCTTTGTGGCCGGGTTTGTTCTCCTAGCTTTTTGCCTCACTTGCCATTGTGGATTGCTGCAAACAAGTGTTGTGGTACATCTTGCGGCTAGGCGTCTGTCTTCATACTCAGGCACTGGAGAGTTCTCCTGCAAAGGTTAGCGGGTAGCGGCGCAAGCTTGGGAGTTCGACCAGAAACAGAAACAAATGCGGCATGGTGAACGGGCAAATCATGATAGACGTTGTGCGTCTTCGGCTGTCTGATGTATGTTTCGCATCAGCCCAAGGCATGTCCGGCTCGCTCTCGTCAAACCACTTGCGCCAACCGAGTTCATTCCTGGAAGCAAACTCAAGTGACGTCTGGCTAGCGCAGCTTCTGAGAGCCAATGCGAAGGGAAAAGCTCTTTGAGCATGACAATCCCGGACTGCGTCCAAAATCAAGTAACAAGACGTGCAGGCATTTGATTCATCCCCAGATTTCCTGGGCTGCCTTGATGCCTGCTATCACATGTCTGCTGGGCAAGCAACGACGACTTGTTGCACCGTCTCACTGCCGACTTGAAGACTTTCACGCGACGGCAAGACGGCCACCCGCCCTCCCCCAGGGGCAGCAAGTGATGTGGGGACAACCGTGGCTTGCGCACAGGCTTTCTGTGCGGAGATCCCAGTGTGAGCCGCAAAAAATGTGAAGACATCTCGAAACCGATCCAAGTGAGGTCCTGGTAGGATTCTGAAGTCACGTATACCCTTTCCCTTACTACACAAGCACTGCTCGCTTAAAGCTTATACGGTGTTCTTTCAGGCCTCACTGGAAGGAGACAAGAATCTGTTGTTAGAGACTGTTAGATACCGGCTTCTTGCAGCCAGAATCTGAGGCATTGATTCCAGCATTTCAAAGAGTGCCAAACGCATTGGAACTGGAGTTTCTCATAAACCGTTGATCTGCTTTTCTTCAGAGTTTGGGGGCGCACACGGGATTTTGGGGGAAACTGAATCTAGAAAATCAATCAGGCAACTTTTCCCACCAGCATCATCTGTGGAGATGAATACTTTGTGCTAAAATGGACCTTCAAAAACGTTATGTGTTCAAAAATACCAAAACCGCACTCGAAGTCCTCACGCTCTCGAAGCCGTCGCAATGACAAGCCATGTGCCTACAGGTTGATATCCACCTGCCTTCTTCTCAATTGAATCCTACGCCGCTACTGAAGTATTGGCTTGTGATCCTGGCGCCCATCATTTCAGTGACAAATTCCCTGCATGCGACTTGATTTCTTCGCTGGTCCATTCTCTCATGCTTGCAAGGAACGATTTTGAAAGGCAACGATCTGGATTTGTATACCATCCGCATCTACAACTGTCCGATCCTGAATTCCGACCCGAAATGGATGCGGAAGGTACTATGCACAGTGCCCCACAAAGCGAAGGAAAGGATCCGATCTTTGATGATGAGCTGCATGTTGAAGAAGCTTTTCCCAAGACATCAGGTGTAGTTAGTACATTGCAAGGAAAAGGATATGGAAGCAAAGGGAAAGCCGGGAAGGGTGACAACAGGGCAAGGCCGGTAAGAGCAATTTGGTCAAGGAACACAACATGGCGACGAGAAACAACAAAGGACAAGACAAACGAGTGCGCAAAGGCCGTTTTGGTTCGTCGGGAATGTTAGTACATGCCGGCGGGAATGGAAAAGGGTGAGAATCAGCTTCGCAAAGCGCTGTCGGAATCGGGAGTTCAATGCTCGGATGGCAGAGGGTTCAAGCCAAGAGGAACTGAGTGAGAGGTGTTGGCCCCTTTCACCTCTTGATCTAGTTGTCTGCCAACGGCAACCAAGTCAACCTTTCTTCGCTTTCTTTCTTTCGTTCAGGCTATGGAGGCGGGATTGTTCCCACCTCCGGGCGTCAATGCCCAGCCCGTGTTGGGCAGACAGGTTAAACGACCCCTCGTTGTTTCAGAGTGGGTGCTTTACACCTCCATACAAGTTGAGGCAAGTGTCGTTCTGGGAGAAAGGAAGGAGGAAGGAGGAATCGTTTATAGAAGGCTGTTGCTTGTATGGAGTGTGGCTTTGTCCACCGTCGGAACTTGCCTACTCCCGTATTGGAAGCCAAGGGAAAAATTGGCCATTGTTATGAGCGAAACAGCAAGATTGATAGTGGGTTCACTTCCATAGTAACCTACCATCACGTGGCGCATGTAGTGGGTTGACTACTCGCGAATTATGCTGTGAATTCACTTACTTTTGGCGGAGCCATGTCAGGTATTCTCGGACTGCGAGGTTGGTAGTCGTATGGCAGCCGTATGGTGTCTACAGTGTAGTTGCAGCCCATCCCAAAAGGATGGTTCAAAATCTCTCGGAATGGCTGCCTGGAAGCACCTAATTATGGTCGATCCCACTCATGTTGCAAATTGCCTCGCTCACAATGTCTTTTGCCTCAGCTGCCTCCTTGGTTATGTGACGAAGGCCACGGCCTCTTTGCGCTGGGGCTGCCTGCGTCCACCAGAGTAGTTTGCCTCCATGGTGGAATTGCCAAACTCACAAACTGGTAGTAGTGGAAGGTTGTCTCCCAGCGTAGGGGTCCCAGAGAAAGATGCAGAAGGTGGATGTAAGGACCGGGTTAATGGGCAGTCGTGCAGCACCTGACACCCTTGGGGAGCAAACTGGTACGCAAGGGTGAAGGCAAGGTTGTCAAGGTTCTCGCGTAGTGAATCAGACTTGCCCTTGTCGACTATGGCTCCACTAAAGAGAGCGCGCAGAGTTGAGACGCCATCCGAAAGCCCTGGCAAAACCACTTGTGCTGCTCAAGCCCCCTCCCCGTCAGCGCACACGTCCACCGCCCGCCCCTCCAGGGTCACAACCCAGAGAGGTTGGGGGCCGGTGTCTGACGCTCCTCCCCATTAGCCAAAATGGCTACGCTCTCTCTCGCTCTCTGTCTGCCAGGGCTGTAGAGGAGCCGGATGGCTGACCCCCGGGGCATTGCCCCCGAGGCGGCGTGGCGCAGTAAGTCCCACACAGGAGGGCTGATGTCACAGCTTCGGAACTCTGGGATCGTCTGGAAGGATTGCACTAGACTGAAAGGCCTCGGGGCTCACGTGTACAGGCTTCCATCCTACTCAACTGGGGTTGTGGAAACAACACCACTCAGCACAGGTCATGGCGACAGGATTATACGATCTCTCTCTCTCTCTCTCTCTCTCTCTCTTTCTTCTCACTGCTCTACACCTCCACAGGGGAGGGGCTAGGCAACGCCCCAAGCAGAATCACACGCCAACGCCAACGACTAGATGAGCATCCTTGTTCCAGTGGCCGTGATCTCATCCAGGGGCGTCTCTCACTAACACCACACATCACGGCATCAAACACCGAAAACCAATACCAATCAACAACTAAGGCTAAGGAGGCACCGAAAGCTCCCCGAGAGGCACCTCTGTGGAGGAAGGCCGCCCCCAATTGCATTGTCTGGCAGTAAAGGGACAGTGACTCTCCAAGGCAAAAATACGGCCCTTGAACGCAAACGTGCTGGTGTACCATCACCACAGCAAAGCACCCCCATGGCAACACGAAAATAGAACCCGCTAGATCAATATAGGTGGTTTTCTGATACACTCACGACCTGTTTTGCATTGGCATGCATTGGCCCTGGGCTAACGATTGAAAAACTGCGTGCGCTGCCTCAGAAGTTTGGGCCTGCCCTCCCGCGGACAGAACAAGGCTTCGCCAGCTTTTTCTTGTTTCGAGGGGTCGTATTTTCCTCATGTCTTGCCTTCCACGGCCAGTTGTTGGGTTCTAATGCACAGGTCAACGTATTGAGATACGGCTATGATGCAAAGGGGGCACAACAGCAATTGACTAACGGACCATGTCTCTCGGGGGCATCTCTCGTAACCAATCGCTTCAGCGGTTGGCTCCTTCTCCCAGAAGAAAACACAAACTTCACTAGCAGGATCCAGCAGGTCTACGGTCATGGTACATGATGGGCTCACGCTCCTGGGACGAAAGTATGCAAAAAACAAATCCCAAATCCTCTCAACCACTACTGATCTGGGGCTTCGCTACTGATGCAACGTCTCCACCTCCTTAACACATGCTCAACAACTAAAGCGAGTACGGAGACGCACCCATTCTTCAGCAGCTGCAGGACTGGCACCCCACCATGCAGACAAGGTTTCCCAGTACTCGTCGTGGTGCGAGCTCAACTGATGCTCGGCTCCGCAGTAACACTCACGCGTTCACGGAGCCCCGCGCATGTCCTTCTGCTTCGCGTTGCATCCCCACGAGCAACTGCATGAGAGCTGGCTGATGTTCCGCATATGCTTCCTCCGGGTCTATCTCATTCTCGATCGCTATCATCGCCTCCAGGTGGGCCCGCTGTTCCGCCGACTGCATCAGTAGCTGTTGCTCCTCCAGGTTAGGCGATCTCCATGGCCCCTCACCGTCAATGACGCGAAAGCCCGATCATCTCACGTTGTCCACCTTTGTGGCAATTCCACAGCCCGGTTGTCCCATGTCGTCTTCATCTTCCTTGAGATGTTCTTCCCCGTTGAGGCTGCGCTCCCCCCTTTCCCACTGGTATGGCTGTTTCGGGACTTGATCAGAGGCTGTGTTCTCCAACGTTTGGTGCGGCCTTGCTGCACAGCCTGCACCCCTGCACTCCATTGCTCATTGCTCCAGCCTTGCATCAACGGAATGTAGGCGTGTCACGTCGCCGTAGGTGACAACCACTCGCCTCCTGCCCCCTGTCTGCACTCCATTATGCACGACCACATTTTTTGGGTGAAGATGTTATGCACTGCTTGGCTCCTAGCGTCGCTTTTGCCCTGTTCTCTGTACCTGCCCAGTAATCATGTCTTCTGCCTTGTGTCTGCATGGCCCTGTCCAGCGCTGCAATGGACTTCTGGGTGAGCCTGGCCACCTTTTTGCGGCGTCTCTCTTTCTTTTTTCTTTGTGTCTTTCCACCTCGCGGGGCTTCCTTCTCCTGCTCGCTAATGTCGTTGTCCCCACCCTCCTTGGATGACTCCACCGTCTGCGTGCTGACTGCTCCATCCTCTTTGTTTATTGCTTCCGGCCGGTTGGAGCGAAGAGCTATTCGCAGTTGCAGTAGTTCCCGGTGTTTGGCTCTCCAGTTCAGTGTATATTCGGGAGATTACACTAGCATGCATTTGCAGCTTTTTCTCCCCAAGCCGTCCCGTGACTGCCGCCAGGACCTCCTCCTTATGGCTCATCTGGGCTCCATCCCATTGTTGTTTACGTCGGAGGAGTTGCAGACGCGCCTGATAGGTGCCGGGGTTTTCGACACTTGTAGCTAGCTATCGCTTGTTGTAGCACCCGCCCGGCGCACCATCTATGGATATGGCTTGATGTAGCGGCGTTGGAACCATGCTTTTTGCAGAGGAACCTCCTTCCTGATCGGCCGGCCTCTTTGACATGGTAGCAGCCTTCCTTTCACGCCACTTTCTTTAAGTACTCCCTCTCTCTCTCCTTCTGGTGTTTTTTCTTATGTTCATCAGGCTGCGCCTAGGGACAGAATGAGTGCAGAGCCACAGCACTGCAGACTCACAATGCCCCCGACTCTTCAGGCCTCTAGGGGCCTATAACTCTGAGTCAGCTTCCCCTGGTCTAACGAGCTGTGAATCTTATCAGCTAACTAGAATGTACCATCAGAACCATTACGTACGATCACATTGGGACCTTTGTGAAAACCCCCGCAACGAGGTACAATACTCCCCTTAAGTGTCCCCGGCCATGTTTGACAGATTTCAGTGCTTGCCTGTTGGGCAGGCTCCTCCTCTCACATCCGCATGTTGCAAAATGTTTTCTCTTTTCGCGTTGCTGTGCTTTGCTTGACTGGGCTGAGGTTTGAGGGGGGAGCTGCCGCCTTGCAGGGGCACGCGCTCTCCCTGCGCTCCATCCGCAATTCTTTCATCATGAAATGGGTTCCCGCGGTGCAGAAGTTTCCCGCTGCCCCGAAACAACAACCAAAGCCTGGATTGCCCCCAGCTTCTTCACAAGAACTGGCTCCACCATGCGGCTGATCTGGTTTGATCGGCTCTCTTACACGCCCTAAACTTTAACCACTTCAGCACCGAAACGAAGCAGGGCCCGTTCGTCACGGCAGGGCTTGCAATTTACTTGAGCAACGGCAGAAACAGCACACAATTACGCTAGTGTCACAACCTTCGGTTTGTGAATGTCCCCTCAGTTCTCTTCGCGGCGGCTTCTCACAGGTCGGACGGTCTCATCTGCAGCTGCTGCATTGGGCTTTCCGACGGTCATCATGGTTGAAGGCGCCATCGATCCGTTGTTGTGGTTAATGTCCTGGCCGGACTCCACCTCGACCAGTTCGTGTCCATTGGCTCCATGGAACGGAGGGCTTCCACATGCCCACGGCCACTCTCTGTGCTTCCGTCGTCGTCCAAGTGTGTTGAAGCATGGTTCTCCACATCCCGGCGTCGTTGTGCACGGAGGTGTTGCCCGTGCTAGCCCCCCAACTGTCCGGTTGAGATTTGTCCTTCGTGAAATGGATATGTCATAGGGTCCTGGTTCTGACTTGCAAACAACTGCCACAAAGAAGACAATTCCAAAAGCTCTGTCTCTTCTTCTTCTTCTTTGCTTTCCTTTGCTTTACGGGAAAGATTGGGTTTCCCCCAGCGGCCCCTAAGCGCCCCGTCCGTCAATGTTTGGGCCTAGTACCAGTGAAACCTGTTTTTGCACGGCAATCACATATCACACAACCACCTACCAGCAATAACCATCAAGTACTAGTTGCATTTTAAGGTTCCGCACTTATCATATTGGCAGAGGTTCCATCAGTGGTTTCAGTACTTTACAGCAAAACCCCCAAGCAAAACAAGATATTTATTCCACTAACGTAACACTTATCCACCGGCTCCTCTGAGAAGCATGCTACATGTCCTGATCCGTGTTGTTACATCAGCTCAGGGCATTGCGGAGGTACCGGCAGGTTGATTTAAATCAAATTTTCCTGACAAGGGCGATACCAAAGATCATCCACTGGCCCCTGCATCTGTACCTACAAATACAACACGGCTCCACGTCAAGCCCTCTATGAGGTGTCTGCAGAAAACTGGCAGACAAAAACATGCTTGAATTTGACGGCCGCTCGCAAGTTGAAACTGAGCGCGCTCGGGGGTGCGGCCCTCTGTGGGGCGCAGGGTTTAGGATACCCCCGGGTTTTCACCTGCGCATCAAGCCGTCTCTGGCTCAGGCTATGGCCTCTTCCCTTCACCCTCGCAAGAGCCGCCAACTTTGTATCCAAGGCTCCGCATTTTTCACGGGGTTTCTGTTACGATGTGTCGCTGTCTTTCTACAATGTTCATTTTTCTTCTTTTGCACCTTTGTTTCCATTTCTTTTCCTTTCACGCTACTCTGACTTCTGGTTCCAAGGAGTTCCTTCGGGGGTGGGCCGGCTACGCAAGCCCTTCCAGCCACCCCTTCCGCCCCCGCTGCATTCACAAAGGTTTAGGAAGTTAGGCCTTCAGGGCGTGCCCGCGCACGACACCCCGCCAAGGGTATCACCGTCCTTCCATGTCCTTCCCTTTTTTGCTTAGATCGGGGTTTGTTCGGGTACCGATCTCCGAGCGGGTGAACTGTGCTGGCGTTGCTCAGTGTTCCAGCTTGTCAGAGAAACGCTCTACTCAGGTCAGCGTCCACCGCCAGCGGTGGAGGGGTGTAGCTCCCACCGCGAACGGCCGCGACCGTGTATACCTCCTGTTACACTTCCACGTCGGGGAGCGATCTACTTCTCAAAGATGTTCCCAACGTTGTCAGGGAAGACGCGTAAGTGTTTTGGACTGGTAGTAGTGAACCGTGCTATTGGCGCGGCTGTGGAACAGGGCGGTTCCGCAACAGTGCGGGGCTCCCTACTTGGTTTGTCTCTCTGGAAAACAGCTACGGCGTGTGGCCTCAAGCTGCCTCCAATCAGATCTGCGTCCACCGCCAACGGTGGGGGGAACAGACCCCACCGCGAACAGCCGCGACCGAGCATTCCGTAGAGGCAGGCAGACGACTCGAGCCAAAATGGTTTCTTCTTCTTCTTCTTCTCAATTAGGGCTCTACCTGCCTCTACAGGCAGGTTGGGGTACTCCCCATGCCCTCGCACGCATGAGTCTACCTAGGAGGTCCCACATACCAGCAGTGCTGTTGATGCCGAGTTACACCCGGACCCCCCGACCCCAAATAGCAAAACCTTGCTCGGCAACGTCAGTACCACTCTGTGCTGCTCAACTAGGCTGTGAAACTGCGCACGTGTATCCCCGACACGGAGCTAAGATTTTTTGGCTTCCTCTCTCTCTCTCTCCCTCCCTCCCTTCCTCTCCCTCCGCATCACCCAACCCACACAGACAATATGCAAAAAAGGTAAGCCTGGACTCCCCAAAGTGATTGATCCATCGACGTGCTCTAGTATTTACTTGAAGAGTAAGCTCCTCTCCAAAGCCAACGGGCAACGAAAGCTAGATTCAGATTAGCTGTATGCAGGAGGGTTCTCCTCAACCAAATGCCGATCTCAAGCTGCGATAAGTTTTTTGGAGACAAGGGAAATCACTGAATGCCAAAGCAACTCGAACTCATGGAAGCCACTGCCTCTGCAGTAGGTCTGTCAGATCCCGGAATATCGGAATTTGATCTCTGCCTGCTGCGCGGGGCACACCAACAAGCATGCAGCAAGGCAGGGTAAGCAAGCCAAACGCGACACATGGCATACTGGTGTCGGTGGTGAGTGCAATGCCAAGCGAAATTCGTCTGCGTCCGGATACAATGCACTGCCCAAACGTGAACTTTGGCTCAAACGACAGGAAAGGGGTAAGCAATGCTACCTAGAAAGCAGTGAGACCGCAAGCACAAACAAATCCTCACATCAATACCAACCATGAGCGGGAGCTTTCATTATGTGCAAGCAAGGCACCAAATCCATGACGCGTAAGCTGTATCGCGTTCAGCCACGCCTGCTTCATGCAGCGCACTGTTAGCTCTTTCACGTGCCACAGCATAGTGGTTTTCATGTCGGACCACCTCCGTAGCTTGCTATTGTCGCGTGTCTCTTGGGCAAACACGTAATGACACCATGCCTTGTCTCGTGGATTGTGAAACAACTTCTTTTACTTGGACCTTCTCATGACATTTCCTCCGGAATGCCTCAATCCCTACCCCTCTGCTCCTGTCCAAAAACGTCCTTCCTCTCCCAGCATGGAGGCAAATGCTGAAGGCCACTTGGTTGTTTGTCTTCTTGAACCGCCTGATAAGAGTTTACCCGCATTTCTGCTTCCCTGCTTCCGCCCCCCCCTACTCCCCACCCACCCACATGGACGAGCCTGCTTGTCAACTTGTACCATCTTGCTGCCGTCAGAACACTGCTTGCTCAAAAGGGCTCCATTCCTTTCGCTCTGCTGTCCTCCCCGATCCTCCGCGCTCCGCTTGATCATGATGAGGATCGTAGTCACGCAATCCAGTCAACACCCTTCCCTCCGCGGTGCTCGGTTAGGGCAGCAGACTTGGCACTGAGAGTTGCTCCCGTCGTTGGGGATGGGGTTTTCTGCGGGGGTTGCGAATCTGAACTCCAAATTAGGGCGGGGAATTGTCAAGCCCTTAGTTCAGGCCTTATATTGCCACCATCTGAGCTGCAAAAGGGACGAACGCAAGCCGTTGCTGCGAAGAGTGTGCCGTAACAACACGAGGGACAGAGCAGCCACATGGAAGGCGCGGCGGGCATCGCGGCCTGGCCCTGTCACCATGGCCAGAACCCAGGTCACCCACAACCCCACAGAACCCAGGCTACTCCACGAAAGCCGTTTTGCATGTCGACCTTTTAGGGGTCGCGGGATGGTTGTTTTGGTGAAGATTTCCGTGGCAATTTAGTGGCCATGGCGTGGTGGTTGAAGCGGGCCTGGTGGCTGAAGCGTGGTTGCTGTTGCGAGCGTAGTTGGCGTGACGGGTGTTAATGCCCTGCTAACAAAATCTAGGGTTTTGCCACGCGCATCGTTCTGCAGGCACAGTTGCTTGCCCGGGGTCCCTCATCATCCCGGGATTCGTTGCCATGACCCAAAGGTTTCGGGCTCTGAGCCCCTTTATTGGCCGGATCAGAGTCTTGTACATGTTCTAGGTTCTAAGAGGCTATATCCTCGTCTTCCAAAGGCCCTCGATCATAAGGTCCTGTCGCAGGATCCTCAAATACCTGCCAGGATGCACAAAGGTCGGAAATGGGATTTCGGGGATCTCAAGAACGCTCATGATTGCAATCTGTTACGGTGCTCTTGCGTGCACAAATTACAGTGAAAGCGCCAAGGGCCCTAAGTGCAATCAAGATAATTTCCCAGCGAATCTCCCTGCCTATTTGCCCTGTGCTGGGTGTTGGTTGGCGCGGCTGAGGTGTTAGGAGCCGTTTTAGCAAGAGTCTCTGGCAGCGGACCTCTTGAGAAAGCCTTCTTTGCAAAGAATACTCTGCTGAAGCTGGGCCCGTGCTGAAACATCAAGTTTGCTTCGGTCAGCCTGTGGATCTTGTGCTCATTTTGGATGTCTAGGAAATTTTCACACTCACAACTTCAGTCCGGGCACAACTGTGGGACTTCCCAAGACCGTTGGGCAGGGTCAAATGCAGTTTGTTAGCCGTGCAAGCTTTGCATAAACAATCATGAACACATATTTACATGAAAATGACTAGGGTATAGAAACGGACCCAACTAATTCCTTGACAAAGACAAGGTATACTGGGATATAGGCCCGTTCAGTAAAGTCTCTTGTAAAGGGAGCAAACTGAAAGCCTTCTCACGTCCCGTTCTGTAAATGCACAGTAATTCATTGAATTGCGGAATGAATTGGTGCTCTACCTCCGGGGTCAGCGTCTGGAAAGCTTGCATTTTTCGTGATCGGAGCAAAATCCGGCCTGGCTGTCATGGTCCAGTGCGGATGCACGCCTAGCTAAGCTATGCTTGTACGGGGTGCCGCCACTACCTCCGACCCCCTCCCTTCGAGGCCCTGGTGGGGGTCAAAAATG
>CAJNIZ010042842.1:8238-26828 GCA_905231905.1 Symbiodinium pilosum
ACCCTATTATTCACCATATATACCCATTATGGTAACTAAATTTAAGTTCCTTAACAGCAACCCAGTTTTTTGAACCTCAGGGACTTTTCCTGGTAAAGCATTCGGTGTCTCGTGTTTGGTCCCATAGAAGCAAGTGTTTTGTATATTGAGACTGTGCGTCAAGAAGCAAGTTTATTGCAGGGGTCCGAAGATTTGCTATCCAACGGCAGTTTCTGCAGGAAAGTGTTCAGGGTTTAGGGTGTAGGGTTGAGGTTTCAGCAGGACCCTAAACCCTAAACCCTAACAGATTCTCTATCATGAGTGCGTACTCAAAGTGAGAGCCCACAAGCACACCAGGACGTTTAGATCAAGATTCAAGCAGGGTGACCATGTGGGAGGTTCTGCTAAACCCTGAACCTTAAACCCTAAATCCCAAACCGAATCCCTTAACCTAGACCCTAAAGTCCTTCGGGCGGACTCCCAGGATCAATCTCTTTGAACTCCCCATGCATGTCTTCGTTCCTGGTGGGTATTCCTATTTGGAGCGCCTGCTCAATTCCTATATGAGCTACTGTCAATACTAGGGTGTTCAAGGGACCAGTCAGAGTGAATGTGAGGTACTTAGTCCTTACCTGGAGGGCCTGGAAGACTTAGTACGTGAACTTATAGCTTAAAGCGCTATCAGCCATGTAGTATCCCCAGCTATCCCTTTATTAGCCCGCTTATGAATTCCCCTTGATTCTCCAAGTAATATATTCCTTGGTAGCAACCCATGTCCATTAATCTTATGGGAAACATTGACTGTAGCTCATATGGACCCCAAATGGAAAGCCAGACTCTGACCCAATGTTTCAAAAAGCCGTTTCCTTTTGGCATTTCGGGGTTTAGGCTTACAGGGTTGTGGCTTAGCATTTTGACCTGCGGGATGAACGAAGTGCTCATTGTGCAAGTTGTGTTTCTAAGGGTTTAGGGTTTAGGGTTTTATGTTCTGTCTTGGAGGACATCCAAATCCATTTCCCGGACATGGACCCGGAGGGACTTGGACGCTTTGCTGACAATGTAGTAGTTTCCATTTTCCATTCTCCCTAAATAGCCCCTGTATACAATATAATTCCAACATATATGTATATATATATATATACTCTATATAAACCCATTATAGAGGCATCCAGGGTTTTTCCCATTTTTCTGGGTTTTGGTAATCTGAACTCTAGACTGGGTATTGCTGCAGCAGTCATGCTTGGAAACGCGGGCTACGATGGATATTGTTGAGGTGGACCCCCCACCCAGTAATAGTGACTATCAGGATAATAGTAACCACATCAGGGTCCTCTTGTATATCACTACAGTATTGCAGGGTGGGGGGTCCTCCTGAGATGTTGTTATCAATGCTGCAAGAGCAGGATGCTTTTCCAGATCTAGGAGTTTAGGGTTTCAATGTGATATGAGGCTTTAGGCTTTGGGAGTTTTTTTGGGTTGGCAAGCGGCATTTGGGATTGAGACACCAATCCCACGCCTAGCATTACTTCCCTAACCTAAATCACTAAGCTGTTCAGCTCAATGCGTAAAACCGAAAAAAAGTCCCAACATGCCTGCACGTTCGTTGACTCCTCAAACCTTACATCCCTACCCTAAACCCCAATCCCCGCAAACCCTACACCCTACACCCTAAACCCAGAACCCTAACCCTAAACCCTAAGCCCAGGGAGATACCTCAGCTACGTGCAGCCCGACTTCCGCGCAGCCCAGCAACGCGTCGCTGCGGGCGCCGGGCCAGTGGCGGACATCCGAGCAGCACTGGAAGCCTTGGGTATGCAGGGAGAGGCTCGGATTCGGGTTTAGGGTTAAGGGTTTCTGGTTTAGGACTTACGGTGCAGGCTTTAGAGACAAGGGCTTCAGGTTTAGGGTTTAAGGCTTAGGGTTTAGGGGACGTTCTGTGTATATGATGGTTAAGGCTAAAAGGCTAGTTAAGGGGGGAGCCTTTAGGGGGGGTAGTACAGGGGCGTAGTAGGCAAACCCATGGGTGTAGGTTTGGTTGTGGCGTCTTTTTCGAATTGGATGTTTGAACTTGAGATTTGGGATTTTTTGGCATTAGGTTCGAGGTTTTGGAAAAGGGGGGTTTAGGGCTCAGGGTATCCCAAACCCTTAGCCCTGTCCACGTTTCCGAAAATTCCCCACACCCCTATGCCCCTTCAAAGCTGGGACCACTTAAGGCCCAACCCTAAACCCTTATCTCACCCTCCAATGTACAGAAGCTTCTTTAGAACTGCCTAGCAGCCATTAAGAAGACCATAAGCCAAAAATTCTAAACCGCCCTTTGCCCCCTTTGCTCCCCAGGCCTATGTGGAAGTGGATGGCTACATTGTGGACGTCCTAGTCTCTGCAGATGAAACCTTCCTGGCGAAGCCTGCTCCTGGGATGACAAGACCTGCAGGTTGGGTGGGTGTAGGGTATGGGGTTTTTGAGCTTTGGGAGTTTAGAGGCTTTGGGGGCTAAGGCGCTTTAGAGGCTTAGGGTTGAGGGGGACTGGAGCATCAAATGGAAGAGAACCTGGAAAATGCAATCAAACCCCCAAACCCCTAAATTGACCCCAAATGCCTTTTGATCCCTAAACCATGGGCCTTTTAAGGACGAGTGCGGTTGCTGTATGCTCGCTGAAGTGTTTATTGCACCCAGCATGCAAGCATAGCATGAGTCCTTATATAGTTTTTATATCGTCCTTTTATGGCCTTCACACACCCCTATACTACCCTATATTTCCCTTTCCCTTTTAAAGTTTTAAAGGGACTTAGAAGGCCACATGAGCAACTGTCAACCGAAGTATCAGCCCCTCTAATCCCCTACATAACCCCAGTTTCACCCTACAAGCCTAAGCCTTGAATTCCAAACCCTAAACCCCATTGAATTATGTAGGGGACATTGATTGTCGCTCATATGACATCCCTATAAAACAACCCCCCATGCACTCCTATCTGGGCCCCCATATTACCCCTATAACACCAAACCTTAAAACCCAAAGCCCCTAAACCCCTAAACCCCTAAACCCCTAAACCCCTAAACCCCTAACCCCAAAAACCCCTAAACCCCTAAACCCCTAAACCCCTAAACCCCTAAACCCCTAAACCCCTGAACCCTCAAACCCTAAACTAAAAGGGACTGATGGCAGTTTCTGAGGTTGCCATCCAGTACCACAGCGCGCCTCGCACTCTGCACCTGCTGACAGGTGACCCCCTGGGCCAGACCATGATGAAGCAGCGCCGCGGCTTCGTATGCTGAGGGGTTTAGGGTTTACGGGTTTAGGGGTTTAGGGCCTAGGGGTTCGGGTTTAAGGGTTAAGGGTTTATTGCTTAAGGGTTTAGGGCTTGGGGGGCTTAAGGGTTTTAGGTTTAGGGGTTTAAGGTTTTTTTTTCTTTTTGGGGTCAGCCTCCGGGTTCCCTGTATGTGTAAACTATCATAGGGTTTAGGGTTTAGGGTAATTTAGTTCAGGGCTTAGGGCAATATACTTTGCTACCAGCACTAGTATTCTTTTCCTGGGTCACTTCATATCATAATACCAATAGAAGATTGACTTATCAATAGTACTAGTCTTGGGTATTGTATTGTAGGTCATAGTGATAGAAATAGTAATGACAGCAACAGTAGCAATAGTCGTGCTAGTAGTAATATATAGTAGTAATAGCAGTAATAGAAGTAATAGTAGTGTTTGTAGTAATCGTCGTCATAGTAGTAATAACAGTAATAGTAGTAGAAGTAGTAGAAGTAGAAGTAGAAGTAGTAGAAGTAGAAGTAGTAGAAGTAGAAGTAGTAGTAGTAGTAGTAGTAGCAGTAGTAGCAGTAGTAGTAGTAGTGGTAGTGGTAGTGGTGGTAGTGGTGGTAGTAGTAGTAGTAGTAGTGCTCGTGACAGCCGAAATAGTAATAGTGACAGTAGTAGTAACAGAAGAAAAAGGAGAGAATAGACCTTCGAGCAATGTGACTTGTTGTTTTTTACAAACTTCAGGGTTTAGACTTCAGGGCTGGATGTCAACCATTTTCTTGCAGAGGTCCCTGGCATGATTGTGTTCGGGTCGACGCAGATTATCAAGCGCGGGCGAAGAAATCCTGTTTAGAGGTCTGTAGGCTGGACAGGCAGCTTACGACGAGATATTCAGCTGTGATCTTAACGCAGCTTTTCTCCCCAAATGTTCAAGCAAGAGCAGCGGGAACAACGTCCAGGGTTTGCATGGATTCGGAGTAGCTGAGGGAGACGTGACAGAACCCTTCAATTTGTTTTGAATTCTGGCTCTCACGGTTCTTGCATAGCTTGAGGAACGCCAAATGGAATGGTTTTCAAGGTCTCTCAGGGTGCTTGTGAGGCCCATCCACCTCAAGGCTCCCTGCATCGATTTTTCAACATCAGGATTTAGGGATAAGGGTATAAGGGCATGAGGGTATAGAGAGAGAGAGAGAGAGATTTATATATATATATATAGATATATATCTGTAGGGTTTAGGGTTTAGGTACTCTTTTCTCCCGCGGTTTAATGGTGGACGTGGTTCAGCGCTAAGGGTTTAGCTATGGGAAGCATTCTCTGAGAAGGAGGCATTCCGATTAGACCGTGCTGATGCAGGTTAAGCTTGCTTGGGCTTTCGAAGGTGGAATATACTACCTCTCAAACCCCAACGAACCCCTATACCCCAAAGCTTGAACCCCAAACACATAGTATTTTATTTGGGAATGCTCGTAACTTATATGTAGAGTAAGATTATATCTTCCTTTGGGTATATGATTTTATCTTCACACTTTGGTCTCACAGGGTTCAACCACCAAAAAACGTTACTCAAGTAGGGAAAACAGCAGTACGAACCAGGCAATGTCCTATAGTCCTTATAAGTTCGTTTATGAGTTGCACTTGTGTTCGTGATATACATACGTGGCCAATCCCTTAACCCCTCTATCAGCCCAGTTTCCCATTTCCAGTTACTGGTTAATGATTATAGCTGCACCCTAAAGCCTAAAGCCCAACGTAAAACCCCTAAACCTTAAAGCCAACAGATTTGAGGAGATACTTGCGGTCCCGTGGCTTTTCAGTGATCAACTTGTTGGACAGCAGCTGGGATAGCCTCGAGGCGGACGAACGTGCCGCAGCAAAAGCCAGGGGGATTCAGGGGTGCAATCAGGCTGAAAAAAGGTTCTGGGCCTAGGGTTCATGGTTTATGATTCAGGGGGTTCAGGTGGTTGCATCTTGCACTATCTTGTCTACCCTCGACCGAGGATCTTCCCTGTATTAGGAGGATAATCCCTTTCCCGTACTATCAGCAGTTGGGAGGGACCCTCACCCTGTAACAGTGACTATAGGAGATTATGGTGATAATATGAGGGTCCTTTTATTAAAATCCTATTATACCACTATTACAGGGTGGAGGTCTAAACCCTAAGCCCTAAACCCTACTAGAGGGTGCCCTGACACTATTGAAAGTTCAACACCACACCCTCACCTGAAAAAACGGAAAGTTAATTCCCCATGAAATTCAGGCTTTGCTAAAGCCTTCGACCTGACTTTTACAAACAGACCTGCCCAGCAATTTCATGCGGATTTGACAGGAAGCTCTGGGTTAGGGGATGAGGCATAGCGTCTGGGTTCCTTCCGATGCGGGGTGATTAGGGTTCCCGGTTCTGAGGTTTCCCCAAATTCCGGGTCTCATTTCGGTTAGGTGCGTGAAGTATTCACGGAATTAGCCTCGGAGGTGCATAGACTGAGAAACCCATATGTGTCTTCACAACTGAAAACTTGGTGTCTGCAAGGTTTCTCCCAAGTCCCCCACGAGAATGTGGTGCCGATCTTGAATTCGGTTTATGTTTTATGCTTCTGGGTTCAGATTCACATGTTAGGGTTCGGGTTTAGGCTGCAGCTTTTATGGTTTAAAGTTATGACGGGATCTCGAACCCCTGCATACTACCCTGCCAGAGTTATTAAACCCTAAACAAGGCTAATTAAGGGAGAATTTCGGGGGCGAGCGTTAGGAACTCATGTGGAGTTTAGATTCAGTTACCATATGCGGATATATATATATATATGAATTATATACGTAGATAGAGTAAATGCAGTAATAGGGTTTGTCTACGATGGCAACTTAACTTAAGTTCTTTAACAGCGATACGGTCCAGGGTTCGGGTCTTAGGTTAGGGTTCCAGGTTAACGTCTTAAAGGCGCCCGAGGAGCTGTGATAGCAGAGCCCAGAGTTTCGAGGGACTTCTTCAGATTCGAGCTGGCAAAACTGAAAGGACCACGAACGAACGGTTTAGGGTTTAGGGTTTAAGGTTCAGGCCTCAGGGTTTTGAGTTAAGTCTTCAACCTTCCAGCCCGAAATCCAGAACCCCTAAAGCCCGTACCCTAAGCCTTAAAACCTTAATCTTGAACCTCGCAACCAAGGCGTGTTGGATCTGAAGTCGAAGATCGAGCAGGCTGTTTCTTCGTGGTGTAGCCTTGCAGAACTGTGGGTCTTTCCGCAAATTAGGGGCACCCTTTTCAGGGGATATAGGTCTTATATTTAGGGGATATGTGGGCATATATAATAGGCGTATATTGATAGGATTCTGTAGGGATGTTACTGATATTTCTCCCTAAGACGGAGAATCAAATGGAAGAGAAAATGGAAAATGAAACGCAAAATGGGAGTACGTACGTAGGTGTTTATGGGGATTCAGGTTTCCAAAAGTTCAGGGGTCCTTGTTTGAGCGTCCCCATAGTAATGACTATAATTGATTTGGCCTACAGAAATTAAGATATCGGATCCCTGTGTTGCCTTTTTCTCAAAGCTACTCCTATTTAATCCTCAAGGAAACCCCCTAAACCCTAAACCCTGAACCCTGAACCCGAAACCCTAAACCCTAAACCCTTAAACCCTAAACCCTTAAACTTATCACCTCCAGTCGCACCCAGATTTGAGAAACCACACCCTGACAGCAGGCGCAGCGTCAGCCGACGGGGCGAAGCTATGTTGGAGCTGAGGAAAACAGTGGTGGCCATCTGAGTATCCCCCTTAATGTCCCCTATAATATAGGGTTTAGGGATTAGGGTTTAGGATTTAGGGTCTTAACTCCTAGTATCCCCCTTAAGAATGGAGAATCAAATGGAAAAGAACACGGAAAATGAAGTGGAAACTGCTATACATAGGGTTACGTAGGGGATTATAGGGGTTGTAGTTTAAAATCCTAGTATACCCCTTAATAACCCTTATAGCAATCCCCTATATATTCTCCTATATAACCCCCGTAAGGAGTGTAGACTATGGCTCATCTGGAGAATCCCAAATCCTAAGTCCTAAGCTCTATACACCAATGCATCACCGCCAGACCTCCAACGCTAAACCGGAAACCTTAAGCCCTAAGCCCTAAACCTCACTCCAAACGCTGATGTCGGGGACTGCAAAGTTTTGTAAATGCTATACATGGAGGCATTGGGATTTTTTGGCTTCGTTCCGACGATTTGGCGCTGAATTATGTTTTTAAGAGGTATTTAGCCAGGAAAAGCTCAACGACCTTGAAAGGCTTATGGTTTTTGGGTTTAGGAATTGTTTGTATTGCGGGTTTCAGAGTCTCTTTGTTTGCATGTAGGATCTAAGCCCCAAATCCTAAACCTTAAAGGGCAGTAACCAAGGTAGTCCAAACTCCTTAAAGGGGGGTTATAGCGGTGTTTAAGGGGGGAGTATCATAAAGAGGAGGACAGCGCTTGCTCAACTTGCCCCGCATGTATTCAGGGTGTACTTGTTCCCATGATTCTATTTTATTGCATGCGCATCGAGTGGCTGTGGGTCCAAGAAAGCTCCCCGCACCCTGTACCCACGTCCCGGAACCTTACCCTACACTAACTTAAGCTGCAACTGCAAACTGCCCCTTCCAAAAGGCACCAACAGGGTGTACCAAGGGCCTTTTGTTGAGGAGGTTTCCTTGAAAGAGTATGAGCTGTGAAGGTGGCCCTGCCTGCGCTGACGAAGCCTAGGACTCCTGCCAATCGGAGTTTCTTCCTCCTCAAAACAAGCATGGAACCCCAGATGGGCCCTGTGAAGCTGTTGTCCTTTTGACAACCAGGGTTGGCTTTTAGTTGGGGAACCCTAAGCCCTAAACCCTAAACCTTGTAGAATCTTTGGAGCTTATGGTTCCCTAGCCAGCTGCCAAGCATTTTCCCATGGCTAACCGGCTGCCTGATGCTCGCTGCGACGCCGCCGCTGAGGAGTCTCAGGTGCGGGTTTCCAATAGTTGGTGATTTGCCGAAATCAGGGGGACCTCTAGAGGGCATATAAGGCTTATATGAGGTAATATAGGGTTATATGAGGCTATATGGGCCTAAAGTCTAAACTCCTAGTATCCCCCTTAACAACCTCTCTGAGAGTTCCCTATATATCACCCCCTCTATTACCCGTTTAAGGATTTGAGACTATAGCCTATATGGGGATATACAATAGGGGTATATAGGGTTCTGCAGAGATTTTACGCCAATAATGGAGACTCAAATGAGCAACACATATGGAAGATGGAATGGCAAACGGGGATTATTTAGAGTCTAGAGGTTTAGGGCTTAGGGCTTCGGGAGGGCTTAGGGTGTAGGAATTGGGGTTTATGGCTTAGGGTTTAGGGTTTAGGGCTTAGGGTTTTAGGGCTTACGGGTTTAGGCTCTAGGGTACGTACTAGGGACTAAGGTTTCCAAAAACCGGGGATCCTTTTCTTGGAGGTCCCCATGATAAGGATGACAGGATATTGGGGTCATTATTGAGTTCCCCATTTTTATGGAAACCACCGATTAGCATTGCCTCTTGTGGTTCTTCGTGGTTGAATGATCATTCGTATGATGATGATTCTTATTGCTCTTATTGCTCTGCTAAGGTTCTTATCTACAATTTATTACTGTTTTTCTGCGGTGGCTACCACTTCTTCGTATTCTACTACTTCTTCTTTTCTGCTACTACTATTACTCCAAGCCCCCAACCCCTCACCAGGCTTCCCACGAGGGCTTCATGGCTTAGGGGAATTATACGTGTACTTGCTTGGTTGGTCCCCCTACCTACACTGAACCCCAAATCTACCGAGTCCTCCCTACTCCGCATCAGGCTTCTCGCAACTTCAAGCACACGAGCCCCGCCGCGCCGGCACTCTGCCAAAGCTGCCAGAGCTCTAACTGCGGCTGCTGCAGCCGCAGCAGGGCTGGAGACTTGCCAGCGATCAGTATTACTATTAACAATGACATTTACAACTGCCATTACCATTTACTACTACTAATATTAATATTGCGCTTACTATTACGAACAGTAGTGCCGTTACTATCATTGTGGAATTTGCGACATGGATGATTATCATTGTTGCTGTTGCTACTCTGGGTACTTGGTAGCTGGGTAGGTACCACTTAATGAAGATGTTCCCCTTTTGTTGGGGGGGCGGGCGCGGAGCCCATCAGCTAGGTAAGTTAAAGTTAGAAACATTGGGCTATGACCCCAAACCCTAAACCCTAAACCGCAGCTACCTCATATGCCCTCAAGTAGGTTGTAATCGGGCTGCTCCCTCCAACAGAGAGAATCTTTCTTTAAGAATTACATTTCCTCAGTATTTTGCTTATTGAATACATCTGCATGGGTTGCGACCCTAAACCCTAAGCCCTGAGCCCTAAACCCTAAGCCCACTTTCAACTAAGGGTATGCAGTCCCAGGGCCGCGCTGTAATGGCATTTCGACGGGACCAGAGTGTGCTGTGGAGAAAAGGTCCGCCAAAAACAAAAAAAAACACAATTCGCTACAAATCAATTTCAGGCCAGGTCCCGGTTGTGTCGTTATTTTCAAGCGACGGAGAGTCTTGAACACCAAAGCCCAACTACGAATGAAGGAAATCTTGCACCATTCCACATCCCTTTACTCTGGACAACACAATATATTGGGGTCCTAAGATAGGCAACCCCAATCTAGACTGCAATACATGATAATCCTTATCTTAGGGACCCTGAAAAGGTATTCATATAGTTGAGAGACCCCCAACCTGAACCCTAAACCCGAATCTATTGAGGATCCTATGTGGTGCAAGACTTCCTCCAGTCGGCGTAGAAGCGGCAGGTCCGAATCTAATTATAGGTAGTAGCTACTGTCAATAATAGGAGTGCCAAACAAGCATTAAAGCTGAACTAGGGGTCTCTTTTCATAGTCCTTAGTATATTCCCGAATAGGGATCCAATAAGGAAATGTCTCCTCCAACTCATGTACAGGCCCCACTCCATACTTAGGCTTTGAAAGTAAACCTTGCGCCTGAGGAATCCTAATTCTTGAAGCCGAAGCCGGAAGCCATCGACCTGAGACGCCAAACCTTAAATCCCAACCCCTAAGCCCTAAACCTTGAGTCCCAACTGCTAATCCCTCAACTCTATACCCCAGAGCCACAGCCAAATTGAACCCAGGTGCCGGCCAGCCTTTCCGCGTGTATACGGCGTCGCGGCCGCGGCGCTGGGCGGCTGGGGGCCAGGCGCCTTTGATTTGGATTTAGGGTTCGTTAGGGTTTAGGGTCTAGGGTTTAGGGGCCAGGCTTTGGGGTTTTCTTCAAAGCAGGGGTACCTAGCGGTAATGTAGGGAGAAATTAAAAAGAGAAGCCAGGATACGGAAATTTTTCGTGGGGGTTACGTGGGTAATTGGGATTAGATATGAGTGCTATGGGTCCATGTAAGGTATCCTTTATGTTTGTGGAGTATGGGCTTCTCAAATTGCTTGGTACAGGATTGGTGTCCAGGGCTTGGGTTTGGGGCTCAGATTGGATGGTGGTCCATCGCAGAGGTTCTAGACTGTTCGTCTTGGAATTGCACAGAGTGCAGCCCCTCAAGCAAACCCTTGTACCCTGTACCCCTGACTTGCCGAATTTTTGCTGGAAGCATCAACAGGAAGACGGTTTAGTTTAGGGTTCAGGGCCATGGTTTAGGGTTCGGAGTCAAGGGTTTAGGGTTTAGAGTGAAGGAGCATACAATATGAAGATGGAGAGTATTTGTCATAAGGCGCTCGGCACGTTTGATGCTACCCACCCCCAGACAAGCGCAGAATTTCAAAAGGGGCTCTATGGCAACCACTCTCCTTCAGAATGATTATCATATGGGAGTTTCTCAAAATTGTTCGCATATGATATAACCGCTAATAAGGACCCCCCAGAATCCCTTCACAATCCTTGTATATCCCTAGGGTCTCTCGCGCACCCCATTTTGACAAACCCCAGATGGGGTTCCATTTTGTTTGGGGAGGGGAGTGGCAGGGCCCTTAACCCTCAACTTTAAACCCTAAACCCTAAAACTCAAATCCTGAACCCTGGGCCCTAAACCCGAGCATGAATCCTGGACTCCCGCTTTGTTCTTCCTTTCTCGGGTCTATGATGAACTTTGAAAAGCCTTCCCTTAACTCATCGATTCCCCCAAACCCCTCGAAGTAACAACTATTCTCAAGGTACATGAAGTAATGTAGTACCATAGAACTGGGAACATTCATGTTTAGATGTTTCTTTAACTAGGTACCCCAGTAGTGCCCTTTTGCCCTTTTTATTTTGGGGTCTCTTTATTAAAGCTGAAAAGTAGGAAAAAGGGTACCCTCATTATTAATGGGTTACTGGGGAGCCTAGTTAAGCTATGCTGGAAGCTGAGTACCATTCCCTAAAGGCAGCCTCTGAAACTGGTTGAGGACTCACGCAAGCTGTCAGGCAACCAAGCCCTAGCCCCTGACTCACTTAAGATGTTACAGCGTACTCTCTTATAATCAGGTCACCCATTTACCCCATATTCTATCTACTTGAGGGAGACTATACCCTAAACCCTAAATCCTAAACCTTTAGCTCTACATGTACCCCGCAGTAATTTTTCAAATGTCACGAAGCTCGATTGGAAGTGCTTGGGGGCCTTTTTATAGTTCCGCTTAAGTAGATAGAATATGGCTCTGAGTGTATTAAAATAAGGTCCCCATATACCCCATATTTTGATCTACTTAAGGGGGACTATATCATAAACCCTAAACCCCAAAACCTAGATAGTAGTTTCCATTTTCTTTTCCATTATCCCAATACAACCTTTATATAATACCTATATCTACTGAAGGGGGACTATATCCCCAACATATACCCTATCATAATATAGTAGTTTCCATTTTCTTTTCCATTATCCCTATATAACCCTAATAAAACCCGAATATATACAGCAATATACACCCTATAACCCCTATAACCTGAAAACTTCATCCTCAAGCTGCGATTCCATTGTGTTTGTTTTTGTGCCAGGTGTTCCAGCACCTACACATGGACTGATTTGATAAGTTGCGTCTGAGCTTTCAGGTTAGGGTCTCCGTTTTGAAGGCTTTTGCGATCCATGGTCTGTTGGGCCTTTGGGAGGTCTTATTTCGGGCGTTTCAAAAATCTTGACCGGCTGTAGCTTGAAGGCCTGGGGGGGGGTTTGAATTGTTGAGGGTTCAGGGGTAAGTGCTTGGGGGTTTCTGAGGTTTGGCTCTTCGAACGCAAGCCAAGTCTGACTTGGAAAGCTAGGCTTCGCGTACAGGTTCCCGAGGTCCTACTGTTGATGCTAAAATTCCTGCATGACCTTACTATATCCCAATATATAATACACTTGGGTCATGCAGGATTTGAAGTATCCACCGTAAGAATGGCAGCCATGAAATTTGAGAGGTCAGGGCCTCGACAGGACCGGAGTATCGGAGATAGTTTCTGAGCACAGTGTTCAGGCATGGCGAGCTTGCAACTCGCGAAGTGTTAGGCAAACTTTTTTTTTGCTTGAACAGTTTTGGACCTTTCATTCTGCCAAATCGGAGCGCTCAGGCATCCCTCCCACTGCCCATAAAGTACTGACTGTTGGATTCCCCCCAGCAAACATGGAACCCCAAAAGGGCTCGATAAAGTTCTGTCCTGTTTGAGGTGTTCCATGTGTGTTTGGGGGAGGGTACTTGTTCAAGAACTTGTTATTCTTACCTGATGAGGTCTTTGCTGTTTATACGCCGACCAAGATTGTGCCAGCTGCTAGCACTTTTGACACCATTGCTACTTTCCAAGCATTTTGCATACTGAGTATTATCCCCATTCCAATCATCATCAACAGGGTTTGGCATCAAGCTTATCATTGGTGCTGGCGTTGTAACAGAGCATCGACGGACAGAACCTCAAAACTTTACCCCTAAAACCGTAAACCGACTACTCAAAAACCTGAACCCTGAACCCTAAATCTTCAATCCCAAGCTACTTCTGCAAGCCCATCCTAAACCGTCAACTCGACATATAGTAGTTTCCATTTTCTTTCCCATAATCTCAATACAACCTCAATATAACCCCAATAGGGTTAGTTAATGTACTATTTTATATTATACTCGCGCAGGAGCGTCACCCGCCATCACCCGGGGGCCTTCCGCGTCAGGGGATTCCACAGCAGGCACCTGGGCTTAAGGTTTGAAGGTTGAGAAAGTTTTGGGGTTTTAAGGGTTAGGCTTTAAGGTTTAGGGTTTAGGGTTCTGGGGTGTAGGATTTAGGGTCTTGGGGTTTAGGGTTTAGGAGTTTACGGTTTAAGGTTTTGGGGTTGAAAGGTTGAGATCTTACACCCTAAGCCTGACAAGGCTTTTTGTGTTCAGATTTACAGTTGATAGGTTTACTTTTTTAGGGACTCGAAGAGACAGGTCTCAGGGTGGGAAGTGGTGTTGCCATGCGCACTGCGGGCCACATGTAAGTACCTCTGGGGTTAAAGTTGTGACTACTTCCACCTAATGATAACCCCACTCACCCCTGCTCAGTAATAAATACTCTCCGGATATACATCTAGGGGACTAGTGCTAAAAATCCAAATCCCTGCGTGACTGCATAACCTAGTAGTTTCCATTGTTGGGGGACGGGGAGTATAAGCTTGGCTCATGATGCATCATCCGCTTCCTCGCATCTTTACATGGCCTTTCATGCAGGATCCATGCTTGGAATGTCAGAAGGACCTAACCTACTTACTACGTCCCCTGACCCTCCAAGTGGTCGTATTCATATGGGAGCGTCCCGAAGTCCTGGCATGTGTTTTGAGAACGCATTTGCCTCACAAGGGTTTTAGTTGAACAGAAACGGTTTTGGTCACACGTAGCATTAAGAATCCTGGGGTGCGCAGTGTTTTGGCCTTGCAGGCTTGAGGGTTTCCGCATGCAGTGGGACTGAAGGGTGTCTACCCTACATTAAACTCACTTGGAGCCATGTGTGCTTACATTTGACGGCAGAACAGTCTGTGCAGGTACCCGTTTGGATTTCATGTTTTCCCGGCAGACTCTAGGATTAGTAGTTGGGTTGCATGTCGGAGGGTTCATCAAACTCCAAATCTAACATCCTACATGGACCCTTAGGTTCGCGATATACCCACGTAAATGGTAGTTTCCCTAAATAGGGGGACTCCAATGTAGACCCCAGAACACTATAGTCTTTATCAGAGGGACCCCTAAAAAGGGACCCCTAATTTGGGGAAACCCCCAAATATATTTGGCAAAGACAGAGAACATGACCCTAAAAAGTTGGTTCCCTGGCAGGTAGACGCTACTCTTTTGCTCTCAGCCGTTTAGGGTTTAGGGTTTATGGTTGGAGCTCTATCTGGGCTTCTAGCAGGAAATATCTTGGTGCCACGCACGACGGCCACGTGATTCATGATGATGTGCCCACAGCCGCTGCCTCAGATTTTCCTGCTAAAGGTCTGACGTTTGGGGTTTGGGGTCAGGGAGTTGGTCCAGGGATGTCCAGGGTTTGAGCGTTTCTGAAATACGGGGCTTTGAGGGACGCTGGGAACATTTGGGGGTTGGAACGAAGCTTAATTACCAACACTATTCCGTTCTAGTCTGCATATATTCTGTACAATATTCCCCACAACCCACAACCCTATTCTGAGTATATAGGCCCCTACATTATTATACACTTTTGCGAACTTCTCTGCAGTCTTTGAGCAGGTTTAACGGGCTTAGGCTGAGTCAGGAAGGGTTGTTACAGCTCGTAACTTTCTTCAGGGTGTTATAAAGTTTACCTCCCCAGGAGACAGGCTGCAGGTAGGTTTCGGGATTCATTGTCGGGGTTGAAGAGTCTCATGCTTTGTGTCCAGGGTTTGCTGAGTGATTTTGGGGAGTTCAGGGCTTTTTTTCCTGGCGGGAATTCCTGTTTTTAGAGACTTCCATTAGGGACTCTGGGTATTTCTGATGACTGGGGGCCCTGTGCATGCACCCGCCAAAGTCATATTATTGGAGTCCCGAGCCTTAAGGGTACATATAGGGTATAGTAGTAGGTATATAAGGATCCCAGGGTTAAGGGCCCATACTAAGGGCCCATGGTTTCAACCTTAGAACCCACACGCTGAACGACAAACCGTTGTTCTGCAGGACAAGTACTGTCCGGTCCGAAGAGAAGCAAGTGACATGTGTAGTTTCTTTCAGCAGGTCCCGGTATCTGGATTCCTTTTATAGTGCAAATGCAAATGCCAACTTACAACACAAGTGCTTGGATAGGTTTATCCTACTTAGGCAGGGGACTTCGGGCAAACTCCCCGATCTGAGCCTACCGCACAATGGCACGAACAACTTGATTGGCTGAGTGTCGTAGTTTGTGTTGAGAGTTTGCAGTTTAGGGTTTCTACTGGAGTCAGTGCATGCGAAGAAAGATGGTCTTTTCTTTCTTCTCATAAAATCCTTGCCTTGCCTTGTTTCGATCAACCGTCTGTTTTCAGAGGACCTTTGTTTGCAGGTTCGGCCGCTAGATATCTGAAATAAGCGCACAGCACCAAACACACCTCTAGATCACCAAGCACTATAACCCCAAGGTTGAAACCTCGTATACCTACTATATACCCTATATGCACCTTTAAGGGTCCCCAGAATCCCCCTAAAAGGCCTAAGGGCCCATATTCGGGGCCCATACTTCCAACCTTAGAAACCCTAAACCGCGGCCTAAGCTTTAAACCTTGCCTAGGACTTCCATCTCTTCGTCTTGGTGCCTGGAATCGAGCAGTTTACTGGCCTCGTGAAACTGTGCGCCACTTGGAGACATGTCAATTCAAGAGCTTATCGCCCCCCTTGAATAGATAGAATATGGCTTCGGGTATGCTGCGATAAGATCCCCCTATACCCAATATTCTATCGACTTAGTGGGGACTATAACCTTAAACCCCAAGCATGGATCGGCTCAGAGTTGTGAAGTACATGTCCTGGCATTGCCAACTGCCTGGTTGACCATGACTCGGCAATGTAAAGCGACCTCACCCGACCTCACCGTAAATGGTGGTTTATATAGGGAATAATATCAAAATGGCCTTAAATTGGGAATTGAAATTTTCTGTATCCCCAAGATATACCCTATACAACCCGTTATAGTAGTTTCCGTTTTCTTTTCGAATATCCCCGTATAACCCCAATATAAGCCTAACAGAACCCCAATAGGGTTAGTTTATATACTAATTATACCCTAAACTCTAAACCCCCCAAACCCTGCCATGATGAGTGCCCAGAATTTCCTTTGAATTGGTTGCCGAGCTCAGAGGCCAGCTCGCCATGTAGAGTTACCCTTAAGCCTCCTAAACCCTGAACCTTCAACTCTGTATAACCCACAAAGTATATCCATATCTATCTATATGTATATGTACATATATATATATAATATGTATATATATATGGAGATCTGTATATACACACAAACCTATATGCATTATATATATATAGAGTCCCCCTTACAAGGTCATGTTCCTAAACCCTTTGCCTTAACCCTACATATATGTATACATATGTACGTACATATATATATATATATACACATATCCCTATGTACAATTGTATCGTATATATATATATGTACATACATATTACATGCATATATATGTATATATCTACACACATACTAGACACACACGTGTGCTTCGCGCGCTTAGTGTCTGCATCAAGGCTATGTAACCCAGTGCGGGGTAAACAGTCTGTGTCATGGTTATGAAAAGGTCCGGTCGCCCGAATTTGTTGACAAGGGCCATGCCATCCAGATACCATTGATGAAGTGCTCGGTGAGGAATACTGAGACTGCAGCGGCCTGGGAGGTCTGGGAACTTTGGGTGTTGTCTGGGAGGATTGTGGGGTTGGACTGTGGGGGCGTCCCAAGCACAGGGAGTACCTCTATATCAGTCCTGGAATGGGCGGGGCCCAAAAAAGGTTTTTTAGGTCCAAAATGGCGAAACCATTTTTTGTGGAATGCCAACGGCGGGGGGTCCTAAATGTTTATATCTTCACATGTCCCTAGCCACCCCTTTAAAGGGATCCTTTTTTCCTTACCTCGCAGGTATCACCTGGCCTCGGACCGGAGCATCTTTGCCCGGAGCTTGGAATGTTGATGCTCACATCCCTGCAGGATTTAGGGCCAAGGGTTTAGGATTTAGGGTTCCGAAATTAGGGTTTGAGGTTTAGGGTTTAGGGTTTAGAGTTCAGGGTTCCTGCGCTGCCCTAAGTGCCCTAAACCTGGGGAATTGTGTACCTCTAGTGCATTAAGATGCTACTAAAGCTCCTGCATGAAGTTAGTATGTCCCCAAGATATAAAATGCTTACCCCAAACCCGAAACCCCAAACCCAGACGCTAAACCCTACTTGGAGGTTCACGGGACTTAGTAACTACTTATAAAGGGGCTTATGACCCTACTTAAATCCCCTTAGATAACTTTATAGGAGTTACCCCAATTATAAGTAGGCTTATAACACCAGTTTTAAATAGTTACTAAGTCTCAGGAACTCCCACCCTAGACCCTAAACCCAAACCCTAAATAGTTACTGAGCCCCATGAACCTCCAAGTAAACTCTAAAGTAAACTCTAAAGGCCACGCTGCTGGTCTTCAGTTTTGGATGTTGGGAAAATGGAAAATAAAATGGAAACTACTCAAACAGGATTATATAGCGTTTTAGGGTTTAGGATTTAAGGTTTAGGACGTAGGAATTCAGACGTAGATTGAAGGTAAGATGCCGGGTTTCAGGAGGTTTTGGTGTAAGACGTTGGGATTAAGATGCAGGGTCTCGGTTCAGGATGTAGGATTTAAGATGTAGGCTTCAAGCTCCCAGGTTTAAGACCTGCAGGGTTGAAGATGTAGGATTTTGGGGCTTAGGGTCACAGTGCTAGGGGCCTGAGAAAGAATCACGACTTAAGTTACACTAACCTCCAAGATTCCCTACAGCAGCCCAGGTATGGGGGGTACATAGTGCTACTAAGAGGTGAAGTGCGGCCTGGGGCGTAGGTGGGGATACAATGTCGGCAGGTTGCAGGGCTACGGAAGGTGTCTGGACCCAGAGGGTCTACGATTGCCAAGTTACGGGCTGATTAGTTGATGATGTACGTACCCCTAAACCACTAACCCTAAATGACACACCCCAAACCCTAAGCCGTTTAGGCTGTAATTCGCAAGCCGTGTTGTGATGGCTGGGAGTCTGGTAAGGTGGTTTGCGACTTAGCTTCGGAGAATCCAGGGTTTGGTTCAGGCTTGAGACTGCATCCCAATATATACCCTATCAGAACATAGTAGTTGGTGCACCGTTCATATTCCGCCGTGGTATGAACCCTACACGGGGGGTATGGGGGGGGTTTTGCTGAGGTGCGGTGGGAAGGC
>CAJNIZ010042842.1:26928-42981 GCA_905231905.1 Symbiodinium pilosum
AAACTTTATTCCTGGTGATGTATAACATAGTAGTTTCCATTTTCTTTTCCATTATCCCTATGTAGTCCTACATAACCCTATATAAAGTTTGTATACTGGGGACGCTGCCACCCTGTGAGCTGTGAACCATGGAGGTTACAGGTAAACACGCAGGGGGTGATCCAATGGTGACTCAAAGCCATGACCTTCATTACAGACACTACAGACCGCGTGCTCAAAAGAAAAAGCAAATCCTCCCCTAAAGCAGCATGTGATTCAGTTTTGTTTGAGTAGTTCTTGAAGGTGTCTGAGGAGTAAGCACTGTCACTGTCTACGGTGCGGCTCAATTTTGTCATGGATGAGGTCAGGAATGAAGATAAGTCAAAAGAGCTTCAGTCTGCAACCAGCGTCTCTCAAATCTCAACCCTCCTGCAACCTTTACATTCTCTACTACCTGCTTAGATAGAAGCCCCTAAATCCTGAAACCTAGCGATTGAACCACACCAAAATCCAGTGGAAGAATTTGTGTCCTCGGAGGGCTGAGGTCGGTACAACCTGGTTCCCAGGCTTTTTTTAGAACCAAAGCCACCATACTGGCAGCGTTCCGGTTGGGTGCTCCCCTTCTAAATCCCAAACACCCCAAATCCCGAGCCCTAAATGCAGGAGGCATGCAAGTAACAATTACCTTCAAGAATGTTGTAGTCTATTATACTGTAATATAATATAGTATACTATAATGGATTATAGTATAGTATAGTATAGTATAGTATATTGTAGTATATAATAATATATTGTAAAGAACAACCCTGGCTTGTGAGGTCACCAAAGAGGGTTGGCTGGGATGCTACCATGGAGATTTTGAGGAGGGCCTTGAAAAGCGTTAGGGTCTGGGTTTGAGGAGGATTTGTTTTCAGGAATATTCAGGATCCTGCAGAGGTGTTGTAACTGCCGTATATCCAACTTGATGTGCTATTCCATGCGATTTCATATAAGCTAGAAGTTCTTGGGCTTCAGGCTGTAGGTTTTTGGCTTCAGGGCTTCCGGTTTGGCTTCCAATCATTTTGAGTATTGTAGATGTCCCTAGAGTGATCTTGCTCAGCAAGCTTTGTGGCCTTACTTCCACGCTCCTTGCGTTGGGTCTCACGGGCAACAAGCTTCAGGGCAGTATCCTACTTTTTGAACCTTGAACTCCCATGAGCCCTCAACCCGACGCCCTAGGCCCTTAAACTCCAAATCCTCACACCCTAAACCATAAACCATACGGTGGATGTCAACTTGTCTTCCAACCCCTGACATGGGCAATCTTGTTGGGCAGGCTGCAAGTCTTGCGTGGTTCGTGAACCCGCTGGGTTTTTATAGGGGTTATATGGACTATAGGGTATATATTGGGTTTATATACGGATGACGGAAAAGAAAATGGAAACTATTATAATATAATAGGAATGATTGCTATTAAGGAACTTAATATTAGGCTTTTGTCTGGACGGCCGAGTTCCGGGTTGCTATGAAATTTGGAGTGCAGGCTGCAGGGTACAAATTCGTGTTCTCCTGATACCTGAGGGATTCTCAGCATATTGGGGTTCCTATCTGTTTCAGGATTCCATACATCCACGGCAAGATGCCTACATTGAAACCCGAAGCTCTGTACCCTAAACCCTCCACCCTCAAGCCTACAGCCCAAACCCCATAACCTAGATCCTGTGCCCTCAACCCTGCACCTTTAACCTTTTGCCTTGCATTCTACAGGAGCACTGGTGGAGGATCCTGGATCGAGACGACAAGGGAAACTTCTCCCTGATCAACTTTGCCACGGTATGCCGGCCGCATAGGTGGATGTGGGCATTTCCAAGAACAATCCCTTCAGAATCCCGCATAAGGACCGCTAAATCCCTTTATGACGCCCATACGTCCCTGTCGGAGTCCCTACGCCCCTAAGGCTTGGTTGCGTAGGACCCGAGGACTTACAGCTAATTTTTTTGGGTTCAGGTTTGGGATGGAAATTTTTCAAAGGCTTCATGAGGTGTTGAATGCGAACAACATCCCCCAACGCAAGCTTGAAAGCATTGTTCACTATCCTTCCTACGGCAAACCCTCGTAGAATCGTTAAACGAGGGCCAAATAGCTTCCTATTCCGCCTGTAGACTTGGGGTCCGTAAGGGTACGGCTACTTTGAATGCGAAGTTTAAACAAGTTGCACGCATTTGCAGGGTCAAGGAGACTAAGTAGGTGTACTTATAACCCCTGTAGGCCATATAATGATCCTAGTTCCAGCGTTAACCTACTTACTAAGTCCCTGACTCTCCAAGCAGGAGTACCTCCTGTATTCCAATGCGGACGGCAGGCCTGGGCCGCCGTTTCAGGACTATATAGGGATAATTGAAAAGAAGATGGAAACTACTATAATGGGGTTATATATGGTTTTATAAGGGTATGTAGGATTTAGGGTTATACAGGCATAATGGTTATAGGCTTATGGAGGGACAATGGAACAGAAAATGGAAACTACTAGAATGGGTTACATAGGGTTTAGGGTTTACGCTTTCAGGTCCCGTTGTGCTTGTGTGTAGCTCCAGGAATGAATTTGTGCCCCGGCGGTTTTGCTCCGTCGACTTTTAACCACCACTTCGCCTAGTTGGGAGCTGCACGGTTCGAAAAGATGTTTTAGCATGTTGAAGGGTTTCCTTCAACTATATAGCCTTAAATAGTAGTTCCATTTTCTTTCCCATTATTCCTATACAACCCTATAACCAGTGAGTTCACTATCAGTTTTCAGGTCTTATTGGGCTTTGTGTGGATGGAGAGAATCGAGGCTTTGTGGTTCAGCGATGTTTGTAGAATTATCTGTAGGGTTTATGGAGCAAAATTCTGCGCCACATATCCTACGCGCCCATACTCTCCTTGGTGTCATTCAATTTTTCCATGAACGGTATGTGTTTGGGTGGTATGATGAACCCTGAACTCCAAATCCTAAACCCTAAACTCTGACCCAACACCCGAAACGGTTTGACTTTTCAGGTTTGAGGATTATAGACGTTCCAGCTTCTGGATAAGTGCAGGTGGTAGGCTGTAGATACATTGTAGGCTTGTACTAGGGTTTAGGGTTTAGGTTGCACATCCAAAATGACTTGAGAGGGGTTCTGGCAGAAAGTGCGCTGGAGACCCTTGATGCCCTAAGTCCAAAACCCTTAAATCCGTAAACCCTAAGCCCTGCGTTGCTTGACGTCTTGACCTTTTCATGGAGAAGCGTTCACTCTGAAAACTGAACACCAAAATCATCTTTGCTGGGTGCACTTGGAGCTTTTCACACTTAGGAGTAGGGCCATTATAACGACTATAGTTTTTTGGGGTCCATATGGGGTTTCCCTTGTTTATGGAAACTACCATGGAGTTCTTTGTGAAAGGTTCATGTTCTAGGAATGTTTCAGAATGTGGAGAAGACCTTCCAAAGGGGTTGTCAAGCTAGTAGTCAGGCGGGAGGTTCTTTCTAGGTACAACTTCCTAGCTCATCTTGTTTAGGGTTTAGGGGTTCAGGGTTAGGGGTTTAGGGTTTTTGAGAGAGGTAAGCGGAGCGCAGCTAAGCTTCTTCGTTATCAGAACCTGAGTGCGGATTTCCGGCAGAGCGGCTTCAAGCAATGAAGTCCTGAAGCCCTGAACCCTAAAACCCTAAACCCTGAACCCTGAATACTAAAACCTTAAAACCCCAAAACCCGAAACCTGAAACCATAAGCCCCTAAACCCTGAACCCTGAATAGTCAAACCCTAAAACCCCAAAACCCGAAACCTGAAACCATAAGCCCCTAAACCCGAACCCTGAATACAAAAACCCCAAAACCCCAAAACCCGAAACCTGAAACCATAAGCCCCTAAACCCTGAACCCCGAATACTAAAACCCTAAATCTCAAAACCCGAAACCTGAAACCATAAGCCCCTAAACCCTGAACCCTTAACCAGAACTTTCTAACCCCAGCCTGGGGCACGCCAGTTCGAGAGTGTACGAAGCAATGAACCCCAAAAGAGATGGATGTTTTGAGGGAGAGATTGAAGAAACGTCGGAGGAGCATAGCATGTTCTTGCATGCAGAATCAACCTTTTGCCAACCTAATTCCCAAGCCATCCAAACGATCCTTTGCATCCCGAAGAAAGCCATCCTAGACAGCACAATCTCCTCGGACCTAGTACTGGGTTGCTGTTAAGGAACTCAACTTATGTTACTGCATTGGGGAAACCCTTGTAATTACTATGTACACCCATTATGGTATCCTAATTTAAGTTCCTTAACAACAACCCAGTAAAGCCTAAACCCCAGAATGTACTCAATATCTACTAATATACCATAAGATAACCATAATATATTCTAATATACCAGCACCTATCAAGCTTAAAACCCTAAACCATAAATCCTTAAACCCAAGCCATAAGCCCTTAAACCCTAAACCCTTAAACCCTAAACCCTTAAACCCTAAACCCTGAAATCCTAAGCCCTTAACCCCAAACCCTAAGCCCCAAACCCTAAACCCTTAAGCCCTAAACCTTAAAACCCTAAACCCTAAACCCAGTATAAAGCCTTCCAGCGTCTGCAGCTTGACAGATTGGGGGCTTTCCTCGGTGAGTATTTCGAGGCCAAAGCACGGTTTTTGGGGGGTTGGGGGCTTTAGGCTCCTTAAAGGGAGCCTATATGGGGATTGTACGGAAATTATATAGGGGTTATATAGGGATTATATAGGGTTTAGGGTTTAGGGTACCCTAAACCCAAGACCCTAAAATACCTTCAATATAGGCTCTGTTTTTCTTGGTTGTTTTTTTTTGGTCTTCGGGTTGGGGCTTAGGGCTTTCAAGTTTGGAGCTTAGATCTTAAGATTACATGGAAACTACTATAACGGGGTGATATAGGGTTTAGGGTTTAGGGGATATAGGTACCCATTGGGGTAGTATTGAGGTTTGGGAAGAAAAGTCTTGACAGTGCGGTCTTGGCAGCCTTGCTGGAGGGACGGAACTCTCAATTCCCAGAACCTTGAAACGTAAACTTTTGAAGCACCCTAAATCCCCACTAGTCCCTGAACCCTAAACCCTAAGCATGACCCTAAATCCCTGTTATTCCCTGAACCCTAAAGCCCAGATCACTTGAGTCCGAGGTTCCTTCAGAATCCCTACACCCTCAAGTGAACCATAGTCTAGACTTTTTAAGGGGGGGGGGTGTATAGGGTATCATATAGGGACTGCTCCAGGGGTTCTTGAGGGGAAACGGGAGTTTTCACCATAGCTCAAATTGTCATGGAGCCCCGTATGATGGGTTGTTAAGCTCATGGTCCCTTTCTAGGTCCCTATGACAATGCGGCCACAATGTCTATCCTAAACCCTAAACCTCAAACCTCAAAGGGTACCCAAAAAGGGACGACAATTTGGACAAGCTTCCAGATAATTTCTTTGGGAAGGATGCCTTGCATGTTTGTTTGGTGGAGAGGGTTTAGAGCTTAGGGTTTAGGGCTTAGGGCTCAGGGTTTATGGTGTAGGGTTTAGGGTTCAGGTAACATTGTTCAAAGATCATGTGGCTTTGCAAGCAAGGAAGCACGGGAAGGCCTCAACAACTTCATCCCGAAATTCGGCACGCAAGCCCAACACCGCAACTAAGCATTTTTAAGTTTCGGGGTTTCGGGCTTGTGAGTGTTTGGGGGATCGGGCGATTTAGGAGTTGTTCAGACAAGCCCATGATTTCTACCAATGTAGTAGCCGTAGCCTGAGCCCTAAACCCTAGACCCCTAAACCTTAAATCCTAAACCCTAAAGTCTAAGCCCTAAAACCTAGGACTCCAAGCCCAAGGCTTGAAGCCAAACAAGGGTTTGGGTTTAATGTTCAAGGTTTTGGGCTTAGGGCATAAGGTTCAGGTTTAGTTTAGGGTGTAGGTGTTGGGGCACTTGAAACGCCATACTCTTAGCTCCAGAATCGTTATTGTCAATAATTATCAGAGTAGATCAGCTTAAAGCATGATACCCCGCCATGCGCTCCAGGACCAGCTGTTCTGCTGCGAGGATCCAGGGTCTGGAGGCTGCGCGAGATTCATTTTGGGGTTCAGGGGTGGCGGTGCTTAAAGAGAGCGCGCTAAGGCTAATCTCGAAATTTGCCTAGTAGCTGAGTAGATGACCAGCAGTCTCAAGAACCCTGAAGTACAATGAAATTGCCACATGCTGAACCCCGAACGTAAGTCCGCCAATTACGCGTTTTGCGTTAAAGTGCGAGTCTGGCTCTGTTTAAAAAGGTGAATCACCCGTGAGCTATGTGCGCTCGCACATCATGTGTTTTGCAGGGGGTCAATAAGCCAATGTCGGTTTGTGTAGGCAGTACTTGGAGGTTCATGGGACTTAGTAACTATTTACAACTGGGGTTATAACCCTACTTATGCTTGGGGTAACCCCTATAAGGTCATTGTACATCTTGTGATGGAGAGCTTCCTCGAGGTGACATTTACCCCGCGACTTCATGATCGTCATGGAGGGCCTTACGAAGAGAGAATACGGTTTCCAGCTGCATGTTATCATGGCCATGTAAATGCTATATGGTAGTTTACAAAAATTGACGGACACCAATACAGACTCCACAACATTGTGAATCCTTGTTGTGGGCACCCTTAAAACGGGACCATATGGGGATAGTATTCCGTAAGCCCGGAACCATAAACCGCGTGGCTACTTTTTTTTCAGGCATTGGACCTGGAATTCCACGCCTACTGGGAGGGGTTGGGAGTATCACCCGTCACGTACCGATTTCGTAGGGACCCTGTAAAGGGGATCTAGGGCTAATAAGGGACACGCATTGTTTAGGGTTAATGAGGATTATTTATACTGGGAGATTATTCAATAATGGAGAATTGCACGTAGGAACCAAAATGAAGATTGAACAGAAACTGGTACAACTTTGAAAATTAGATAGTAGAAGTGCTGCATGGTCTTCGTGTACCAGAAGACCAGAATTCACAAGTTTCAGGATGCTGTGGCCAAGCACTTATATTCCTGCAGGTGTTTTAGTATCAGCGTTATGTATCTCTACACAGTCCCAGTTTCCATGTCATTTTTCATTCTAGGGTTTAGGGTTTTATTGTTTTTCCATTTTTCAGCGACGTGGGCAATCGTAATGCACCATACGCAGGGCGAAGTCGATGTTATTAAGCATGGTTTAAGGGTTTGAATTTCCATAAGGTGTGCGACTGCCATAATGTGAGCCTATCTCTTACGTTCTTGGGGAGAGTAGTTTTATCAAACTCCCAAAACCTTCATGCCATGATCTGTTCTGTTGCTATAAGTACCTATCTCCACATTCCCTGCAAACTTTCAAAGCACATTCACAAAAACCTAAAGCCCGACCCCAAAACCCAACCCCCAAGTCCTGGAGGAAAGACGTCACGGAAACAATATTCCCTAATTCCTAAACCCCGAGCACCACAGGAAAAAGGCTTCATTCAAGCACCCTGAATTCTACGCAACTCCTTCTGAAAGGGTGCCCAGGTGGCACTTTGAGATAATCAGTAATTTCCCTTATTGTGGTCTCAGGGAGCCATTCATCCAAAAAATTGGGGGCCTTCAAAACCCTGAGCCCTAAAGTTTTTTCTCGCGGCAGGCGTTGTGCAGCCCATCACAGCCGATGACTCCGTGGAAACCTGGGGCCTGGACACGACGGGCTTTCGGTGGGAGGCCCGTGAGATGAGGGATCTGAGCTACTGTTTGGGGTTTAGGGTTACCCCAGTAGTACCCTTTTTGAAGGGTTTAAGGGTTTAAGGGTTTAGGATTTAGGGGTTTAAGGGTTTGGGGTTTAGGGGTTTAGGGGTTTAGTGTTTAGGGATTTAGGAGTTTGGGTTGTAGCGGTTTAGGGTTTAGGGGTTTAGGGGTTTAGTGTTTAGGGGTTTGGGATTTAGGAGTTTGGGTTGTAGGGGTTTAGGGGTTTCGGGTTTAGGAGTTTGGGTTGTAGGGGCTTAGGGGTTTCGGGGTTTAGGAGTTTGGGAGTTAGGGGGCTAAGGATTTAGGAGTTTGGATTGTGGGGGTTGTAGGGGTTTAGGGTTTAGGGTTAATGTAGGCTACCCAAGGAGTTTTTATGATTGATTGATGGTATCCAGGGTCTTTGTTGGGCCCCCTATTCATGAAAATCCCGAAGCCTGTCTGGCAGGAATTGAGAGCTTCGAGGTGTCGGGTTTCTGGTTTACGATTTTCTGGTTCGGGCTTGGGGTATATAGGAGCTATGAGCTATAGTCTAAACTCAGAACTCCTTAAAGGGGCTTATATAGGGGATTGCATAGGGGACTAGTATAGGGGTTATTACGGGGGATACTAGGAGTTTAGACAACGGCTCTGGGGTTTGTTCGGGGTTGGGTCCAGGCTTTGAAGGCCTGATTGTAGGAAGTAAGGCATCTAGAGGTCACTGGGTTTGCCAAACGGTTTTCATGACCCAGGGTTTAGGGTTCAGGGTTTAGGGGGATGCAGTTATGGTGTTGGCATTTCAATGGGAGGCAGTCCGTCCACCCCAGCATGAATCATTGTAGTGGGCAGGTATCAGGTTAAGTCTCTAACCGCTCATGGTGCCCTTGTACAGGCTTTTGCTGTAATGTAGGGGCCGTGATACTTAGCATTTTTTCGCGTTTGTCTGATGCACTCAATAATCTCCTTGGGACTTAGCTAGGACCTTTGACCCTTAACTGTTTGGTGGGAGTCCCTTATACTCCTATTATAGGTAGCCAACGCTTAATAGGGGTCCTAAGTGCCACGTGATAATATAATCTTAGAAGTATGTCCCCCTTAAGTAGATAGAATATGGCTTTGGGTATTTATATTAATAAGATCGCCATATACCCATATTCTATCTACTTAAGGGGGACTATTTACAATCCAGGACCATGATATCGGGAGTGCCTAGGCTCCTGAACCGGGCTAAATTTTGCTCTTATTGCCGGCCTTAGAAAGCTGGATTTAGGGTTTAGCTGGGTTGAGGGTTTAGGGTTCTAACTGGGTATAGGGTTTAGCTGGGTTGAGGGTTTAGGATTCGAGGTGTGAGGCGATTTTCCATGTCAGTGCATAATTGATGCTTATGAGCTTCGAGTACTGCCCCCCATGCTATGAACCGAAGAACCCCCTTAGATAGTAGTTGTCATCTGATGAGAGTCCCATATGTAGTTATTCTCGGGTAGGGGCAGTACGGAAAAAAGGAGATGCGATGGATACCAAGAAGCATTTGCATGACCCTATGTACCCTATACCTTGGGAGTTATAAGGGTTGTAGTATTTTGGGGTCTTGTTGGGACCCTCTAGCTACCAAACAACGGTTCAACAAAGACATTTTTCGCGGAAATCTTTGAACACTACGCACAAGACCTTCATCCCAAACGCCAAGGTCGCGCGCATGAATTTAATGCTCTGCCATCCCCTCCTGTGCAGGACAATCAGGAAGTCTACACAGACGCTTTTCATGCACGGCACTACGCGCCTGTCCCAGCTCGAGCAGACAGAGCAGACAGATGGGTCAGTAGGAGTAAGGACCCTAAGCCCTACACCCTAAACAGCCCTACACCCTAAACTGTGTACTTTCCTCTTATAAAGACTGATATGCAGTCCGTCTTGCAAAGCTACATGTTTTGACCATAGTACATTACTGTGTTCATATGAGCTATAGTCTAAACTCCTTTAAGGGGGGTAGTACAGGGGACTACTATAGGGGTTATTCAGGGGGATACTAGGAGTTCAGACAGTAGCTCATATGCTGCTGCTATTTTTGGGATGATGACAGAACTGGTTCCAGGGACTATTAGAAGGGTTCTTGCGGTCATGAAGGAGAGTACATCCCCTAAATCCTAAACCTTGAACAACAAATCTTATAAGGGATTCTAGTGTCGTAAAAGGACTGTTGGTGCCCACGGAACGTTCAAAGGCTCATGGACTCATGAACTTACAACTCACAAGTTGTGAACTGCAAGCTTTGAAACCTAAACCCTAAACCCTTACCAATCCCCATAAACCCACAATCCCAGTTACCACTTCACTTTTCATCTTTGGATGCGTTAACCAGGGTGATGGTACGGGTACTGGGAGGGTCTAGTAAGTGTTTTTCTAATCCCTAGAAGCAAAATCAACCCCAGTTACGCATGTCATTAACCTCCACACTTGGTCCCCCTGCCCTCAAGCCCTAAAACCCAAATAGCATAGTAGTTTGCAGTTTCTTTTTCGCTTTAAAGCTCCTTTCTAAGTCCCCCTGCCCCTCAGGCCTAAAGGCTAAACCCAAAATGACGTAGTAGCTGCCTTTTGCTCTTCCATCACTAACCTAGTTACGAAGGTTCCCCAACCCTCCAAGTATACTGCCTCTTTTCCGCTCAGACCTGCGGGCATTTCTCGAGCTTCAAAAGAATAAAGGAAGCCCTACGAGGATTGCCAATGGGCCGTTAAGGGTTTAGGAATTAGAGTTTAGGGTTTGGGGTTTAGGGCGGATGAAGGACATTTTGTACCTGTGGTCCCTACTGTTATAGCATGCCTTTTGGGGGTTAGAAGTAGACTTGCTAAGTCTGGGTAAGCCCTCCTAACCTTCCAAGTAGGGCGTAAGGTCTATAGGGTAGTGTAAGGATCCCTCCATCCACAAAAAAGTTTTGATAATGCGAATGGTAGTTGTGTAGCATAGTGTTTAGGGTTGAATACCTGTCTCCAAAGTGTTCCCTCTTTTAGGACGCGTATTCCCAATTGCACCTTCTTTACCAGGACCTTCACACCAACCCCAAGCTGGCTATTGCAGGTACTTCTTTCCTCCGCGCATGCAGGGCGTCGAGGATGTGAGCCCATCTCCGCTCGACCTGACTTCCATGAGTGGCGCAATGCAGCTTCGCGCATGACACAACTCCTTGAAGCGATGGTGTTGCCTGCGTGCTGAAGCTGAACTCCACCCCGCGATGTCAACACAGCCTTGGATCGGGCAGGCCCCTCCGAACGGCGACATCTCCGTCCCAGCCGTAATTTTGTCCCTGCTTCTCCGAGCAGTTTTGTGGATTTTTGCACTGCTTCACCTGAACCTTCAACCCCCCTTCAACCTTTATGAACTAACGCCTCCGAAGCAATAATTATGATGTAGTAGTTCCCATTTTCTTTTCTATCATCCCTATATAATCCCAATATATACCCCATTGTTATATCGTAGTTTCCATTTTCTTTCCCATTATCCCTATATAATCCCAATATATACCCTATTGTGAGATCTGAGTTTCCATTTTCTTTTCCATTATCCCTGTATACTCCCAATATATAGCCCATTGTGATATCGTAGTTTTCATTTTCTTTTCCATTATCCCTGTATAATCCCAATATATAGCCCATTGTGATATCGTAGTTTCCATTTTCTTTCCCATTATCCCTATATAACCCTATATACGTACCCTATTACAATGTAGTAGCTTCATTTTTTCCATTATCCATATGTAACAGACATGAAGAATCCCAGCCTTCAAGCTCTGAACTTTCAACTTCCCCTGGCCCCCTAAACCCCGAGACACGAACAAACGTTGAGGCAAGCAGAAGCTCTTCAGAGTTTCGGGTGTAGGGTAACTCTCACATTGTCAGAATTTTTTTTGAGACTTCATCCTCTACTCCAGCAACAAATTCGGGTTTAGGGTTTAGAGTTTGCTTACTGCTGGTTCGTAGGGAATGGAGGAACTGTTCTAACAGTGGCCGCTAAATAACCCCAAATCTAGACAGTGGTGTTCAATCGTCTTTTGCATTCCCTAGAATTTAAGCCCTTCAGTAGCTCCCTTTTTTCCTCCGCTCCCTATAGAATCCGCAATTTGGAGGCTCAGGCATGAATCTTTGCTGTAAAGTATTAGTGTAGAAGGCATGGAATACCTGGAGGGTCTGGGGACTGAGTAGATAGGTTAATCAAGGGCATAGCTGCGGTTATTACAATCCTCATAGGAGTTCTAGGTATACTTACTAAGTCCCACGGACCCTAAACCCTAAACCCCCAAATAACATGCTCCTTGCTAAATCTCCCTATCTCCCTCATCCCCCCCTCCCCTTCCCCCCTCAATTACTGTTTCTCCTCGAGGAGAGGCTCATCTTAGCTTCTCTAGAGCATGATCTGTCAGTATAAGGGTTACCAAGGGAAATTACCCCATTAGGGTTTAGGGTTACCATCCCCCAACAATGGAGAATCAATGGAAAAGAACATGGGGCTAGGAGAGTTACGTGAGCTATTGTCAATAATCTCCTTGAAGGGGCCGTTAGGGGTGGACATAAGTCCTTCTTGTAGTTCAGTATAGTCCCTAACATAGTTCCTAATGAGGAGCCCATGTCCATTAATTGTCTGGGACATATTGATTGTAGCGCTCACTTGGGGATTCATGTTTCCATGTCGGGTCCCTCTAGTGGGTTCCTATCGCAGTACGGGCCCCCATCTCTTTTTTTCCATTTTGGGTATTTCATTTTAGGCCAAGGAACACAAATCAAAGACCAGTATGTTCAACTTTATTAGCCCCTGTGATTTGCGTAGAAGCCTCGTGAATAGCCCAACCTAATATCCTAAACCTCAAGCCCCCCCGTAAGCACGAAGCCCTAGATCTTGAACTTTAAGCCGTTAAACCTCAAGCTTCAATGCTAAGCTTTTAATCCAAATCCAAAGCCCTAAGCCCTAGACCCTAATCCCCAAAAAACCCTAAGCCCTAACTTCTAAACCCTAAACCCTAGAAGGAATCCCCCCATCAACTACAGTGAGGTATTCGACTCCTCTGGACGCCTCCGGGCGATAGGCGAGGTCTGGAGGCCTGCGGAAGCTTTCAGGGTGCGGGGTTGCAGGATTGGGGCTTAGGATTTAGGGATGGGGGTTTAGGGTTTAGGAACTAGGCTTTAGGGTTTAGGAATTAGAGTTTAGGGTTCAGGAATTACTTTTTAGGATTTAGGGTTTAGGGATTAGGGTTTAGGGGTCCGGGATTAGGGTCCCGGGTTTCACTGTTAGGCTCTAGGGTTCGGGGTGCCACGTAGATAATTCCCAGGATTCTAGGATAGAATCAAGGTCATCAAATTGAAGCCGGAGGCCACCCGGCTAGATGTTCGTTTGGTACGTTGACCTCAGATTTCTTAAGTGCTACTAAGACCCCATACCCGATTTGGCCCTTGCATAGCCGTACGGTTGCGAGCGCACGGCAGGCCTAAGAACTCTACAGCAACTCACTATTGAGAAGCGGTAGGTCGCTGGCGCCTCTGTCCTGGGGAGTCGGCGCAGATTTGCGTCTGTCTTTGCGGCCCAGGCGCGATAGCATGCATGCGATGCATACTGCACCCAACCAGTAAGAGCTGAATGATAGTTTTTAATTTAGTTGTGGGCCGTGCCCAATGCACGAGCGTATACTGTAAGCAAAATCTGTGCTTCAGCAGTGTTATCGGCGATGATTAAAACGTAGTGGTTCACATTTCTGATGAATCTCTAAACCCTAAATCCTGAACCCAAAACCCTGAACCCAAACCCCTGAACCTGAAACCCTTAACCCTGAACCCTAAATGGGGAGTGAGGTTCAGATTAACGCGGGAGGCCGCGCGAGCCCTAATTCCTGCAGAGGGCCTTGGCTACTTCACATCTTGCTGGTTCCTAGATGGTACTTTCCCAAAGAAGGGGAACCCAATATAGACCCCAAAATACTATAGTCCTTGTTATGGGGACCCAAAAAGGTACCCCTAATTTTGGGAAACCCCCAGATATCGTTGGAGATTTAGTTGATGCAGTTGATGCAGGCTTAGTTTCCAACCGTTGGATTGTATGCGCTCAGCTGGACAACAGATGCGCGAAGCCCACCTGAACCACAAAACGTAAGCCCCACTTGGATGACTCACATGGAACTGTGGAAGAAGCCTTTCAAAGAAGTTAGAGCTTTGATTTACATGGAGGGATAGTACACCCTAAACCCTAAACCCTGAACCCTAAACCCTAAGCCCTAAAACCAATTGTATAGGCTCAAATCTGGAAGCCTTAAAGGGGCCATACAAAGACTTCTGTCCCTTTGCAATCCTGGGTAGTATGCATCCCGAGCCCTGAAGCCTAAATTGTGTAGGCTTCAAACAGTGGCTTTCAGATCTCTGCAAACATGGTGGATGCATGGCTTGACATGGACTTCTGTTTTTCAGGCCCCACTTGAAAGTCCCACCATTTACCCTGAAGCCCGTAGTTCCTGGCCGTAGAAACCCAGGGTTACCCTAAACCCCAAACCCTAAATCCTCAACCGCAAACCTTTTAGGGTCCTCACCTGCTCAAAAGAACCTCCGAATGTTCTACCAACCGGTTCTCAGTAGGGAATAAGGCATATGTTTAATCAGGAATATCTCGGGATTATCTAGGGATTACGCAAGGAATATTCCTAGAGCATATTCCTTCATTGCCTACTGCCTGGTTTAGGCTTTAGGTTCCGGGGTTTTGGGATTAGGATTCAAGGTTTAGGGCTTAGGGTACCCTAAGTCCCTAAACCCTAAACCCTAAAGCCTAGACCCTAAGCCCAAAAGTTTAGGATGCAGGGTTCCGGGTCTGGGTCCCCTAGGTTTCGAGATGCCACTGGAAACCCTAAACCCTAAACCCCTAAACCCTGGGAAAATCCAAGTTACAGCCACGTAATCTGCCCTAGTCTCTTGTATTCGCTGTTATAGACAATGCTCGTATTTCTGAGTTGCTGTTAAGGAACTTATTTTTAAGTTACTATGTTGGGGAAACCCTATTGTTTGCTTTATTATATATACAACCCATTGTGGTAACTATCCTTAGCAGCAACCCAGATTTTTCAATGTACCTGCCTAGCAAGCCCACAACCTTGACCAGAATCAGAGAAGAGGGACTTAGATTTTCCGGGGAGCCCTTCAAACAACACCTTTACCCTAAACCATAAACCCTAGTGGAAGTTGAAAAGCATGATTGCCTTAAGGCCAGAAGTCCAAATATTGCTAGCTAGTGAACCTCATGCGCTTCCAAGTTGCCTACCTTAGCAGTACTCCCTACAAGGAACCCACCTATAGTCCCCATTAAGTAGACACAGTAGTCCCCTATTATCCCCCTATAATGGAGACTCGAATTGAAAAGAAAATGGACAATGAAATGGAAACCAGGGGAATATAGCCACCTTTAAGTGGATAGAATTTGGTTTTGGGTATTTTATAATAAGACCCCCATATACCCCATGCCCATATTCTATCTACTTGAGGGGGACTATAAATCTTTGATGCGGGGACAAGCGGTGTGTTGCATTCTCATCTTGAGCTTTCCCGAAGCCCTGAACCCCTAAACCCCGACACCCTTCAACCTCAGCAGCCCTAAAGCACCAACCACCCAAAAATCCTAGGCCTTCAATCCCTCCAATTGGGGTTTAGGGTTTAGGATTTAGCGTTCAGGGTTTAGGGTTATATAACCGAAGTTTCCATTTCATTTTCCATGCTGCTCGATTGGCCACTGGTACCCTAAGCCTAAAACCCTACATCCTAAACCTTCCTAACCCTAGATCCTGAACTCTAAGCCCTAAACCCCACACATCCACATTATGCTCGTTGTATAAAGGCATGATATCCTAAACTCTAAACCTTAGCCCTACATATCCATATTAAACCCCCTATATCAAGGCCTCTATATGGCATTTTTCCTACACAACGGGACCCCAGTGTAGATCACCAATCTTACCCCAAACCCTATATAACACACCTACAACCCACTTTAAAGGGATCCCTAATTTTGGCCTAACCCCTAAACCCTACATACCCTTATCTAACCCTTATAGCCCCTTTAAAGGGATTCCTAACTTTGTGCAACCCCCATATTACTCTCCCAAGCGCTCCAAGTTAATCCAATGGCAGACCGCACGCCTGGGCAATAGAACACATTCCTTTCCTCCAGCATCTTGCGGAGGCCTGTTTAGGCTTGAGGGTTTAGGGTTTAGGTTGGGTACTGCCCCCCCTCAGTAACAGTTGGATAATAATTATAATATAGTTATATATAGCCCTTAATAGGACCCCTAATATAGACTGTTACTGGGTGGGGGCAGTACCCAACAAATACTTTTTAAGTTCCCTCCATCAAGTATACATTTTTTAAGTTCCCAA
>CAJNIZ010042843.1:17716-36812 GCA_905231905.1 Symbiodinium pilosum
GACTAGTTCCTTTCATGGAGATTAACGGTTGTGGCTCAAATGGCGAAAAATACCTTGAGGTTTAGGGTTAATCCTAAACCCTAAACCCTAAAACACCTACGGGATATTGCCAGACTTTTTGCCGTCAAACGCTTAATCCTGAAGCTTAGGCCCGAGACCCTACTATCACCCAAAACTAATATGGAACTCTAAACAAGGCTTTAGGGTTTAGGACCCTCTAAAGACATCCTTCAGGTTGATACTAAACACCTCTCACCTGAAATCTTGAATGTGTCGGATAAGAGACACCCCCTTCCAATCCCTGTAAAAAAGTAGGGCATGAACGGGGTGAGGGCTTGAGTCTTCGGGGCGGCAAGAACCAGTCGCCACTATCAGCATGAAGATTAGTGCCGATACGGTATCTTGTTCAACCCTAAACCATAAAACCTTAACTAGACTAGCGTAGGTCTGGGGGCCCTAGCAAATTGAGTTCTCAAGGCCTCAAAAAATTATGTGATAGGGACTAGGATGTTTTCAAAACTACCCCTGTAAGGCTTTGGAGCCCCAAACAAGCACTTTGAGATCAAACTCCTGAGACCTGGACCTTCAAATCCCCTCAACATAGACGTGGTCGAGCACACTTGTTGTTATAGTCCCCCTTGAGTAGATAGAATATGGCTTTGGGCATACTAGAATAAGATCCCCATATGCCCCATATTTTATCTACCTCAGGGGGAGTATACTATCATGAACTCCCTACTGATCTGCCGCCTACACTTCACCATCCAGGATTGTACCGGTGGATGGGGGCTGGGCAGGGTAGGCCATGAAATATGGTCGAACAAACCCATGGTTACTAACAGGGGCATTTAGGGGTTTAGGGCTTAGGGTTAGGTTCAATCCCCAAAACGAGGACAAAATGAAAACCGCATAAATCTCATGTGTTTTTCTTTTTTTTCTTATCTCCTTGCCACTAAGCCGCTCTGAACGCATTCAGCCCCTTAACCACAGACTTTGTGGACCGACTTGGATGAGTAAATTCAAGTCAGCCTACGAGCAAAAAAGCTTTGAACATGACCTGAATGAACCTAGTGACACTCCACCTATAGCCAGAAGCCCAGAGTTGCTACACCGTGAGACACTAGCACACTAAAGCACAAACCCCCAAACGCTAGACCACAAAGCTCCAACTCAACCATAAAGATGTGAAACCCTGAGTTCTAAACAATCAAACCACTGAACCTTCAGAACCCTAAGCCATAAATCCTAAATAGTAGTTTCCATTTTATTTTCCATTATTTACCCCTATATATCCCCAATATATATTCCTACCCTTAAGCCCTAAAAAGCGCTTGCCATTCGAACGGATTCGCGAGGCGCTTCGGCTTCACATCCCGCCGCTCTCGAAATTCTCCGATGTGTGGGGCGACCGGTGCCTGAGGATTAGAGGGTCTAGCTTAAAACATAGGGTTTCCCAAAATTGGGGGGTACCATTTTGGGGGTCCCTAAAAAGAAGTTGGAGCTCTATTGGGGTCCCCTATTTTTGGAAACTACGACGTAGGGTTTCAGGGTTTAGAGTTCAAGGTTCATAGGATCCTATACGAATGATAGGATGCGCACAGGCGATACTACTTGTCATTGGATTTTGACAAGTACTCATCGAAATCCGGACCCGCCGCGCCATATGCACCTCCCTCAAAGTTCAATCTCTGGCGGGACATTCCTGTCCCTCCTGAGATCGGACCATCCGCAGAAATTTCAAGGACGCTGCTGAGCAACATCTTCCTGCGCAGCGTCGTTGTTGCCGGCACGGTTGCTGCTGTCCGCGACGGGGGGGTGGAGCTGGCCACGAGTTGTGCTGTTGATTTTACCCACAAGCTGCGGCAGGTTCGCCTTCAGAAATCTCAGCACAACCCGTGGTGTCCTCAACGCTGTGGAGAACATCCGAAGGGTCCATCGTGCGTGCGACGTCCCAAGCTCGCCATAACATCCCTCACACAGGATCCAATGGTATTGTTTAGGGCCTATATGGGTTATGTAGGGGTCATCTGGGGATAATGGAAGAGAACACTGAAACTACTATGTGTGTATATATATATATGTCTATCACAAGATCCTATGTGTGTGTCTAGGGCTTCGGGCTGCAAAAGCTGCTGCATACAGCATATGGGATATGTACAGCTCATCTAAGCACCTGTGGGATTCTTGCGCCAACTTGAAAGCAGTGTTGACATAGCTACGTTCCATCTTGCCGCGGAAGGGTAAGGGTTTCGGGCGTGGAGATCGGGGATTTTAGGCTTCTTCAAGTAGAATAGGGTGTCGGGGTCGTCCAGTCTTCTACGGATAAGAGGTAGGCTAATAATTGATCAGGTTTCTGCAGTAGGTCTTCCCCAAACTCTGGTCCCCTCTTTAGGATGCTAGGGTGGATGAAAGGAGGACATTTCCAAGACACGTCTCGAAAACATCTTGACCCGATGAATCATGTGAGAGCCAAAAGTAAGCCCAGAAGGACAGACCAACAAAAAAGACAGAAAGTCGCTATCCTTACTAGGCATCAACGGTCCTGAATTTTGGGCTTATACCGTACGAAGGGTCAGGAAAATGCCGCTGATGAAGTCATTCAAGGCCTGGTGCTTCGGTCGCTTAGTACTCAGAACGACGCTCAGGAATTGTAGGGCATCCAATGACAAGATGCATGGAAAGCTGCGCATAACACAGTGCGCATACTCACACATAGGGAAAGCATCTTTAGACCCTAAGCCCTACACCTAAACCCCTGAAACATGCGTGACCCCCCAAACTAACACGGAACCCCACACAGGCAGCTTCCTATCTTTATGTGTCTCTGTTTGTGGGATCCATGCTAGTCGACCCCTGTACCCTAACCCCTACAAACCCGAAGTTCGAAGTTCCCCAACATTGCTGGTTGCTAGTAGCGAGTGACCGAGTGAAAGGGACAATGGAAACTAATTACTATGTTCTTGGGGATAGCTACAGAGATCCATTCCCCCCTTCCCCACTAACAGCCAGCAAGATGGTGGATCTTAGCAGTTGATCTGTATTCTTTATTGGGTGTTGCTTTAAAAGGAGGCCTATGGGGACCTGAGCCATTTGTGGAGATTGAGATAGGGATCATTGTTGGGATCTTCGGTATACAGGCTATCCGTACATAACTCGGTGCACGCATATGAAGACAACCCCAAACCCAGAAGTACCATAGCAAGCTAGTGCCCATGAGGTGACGGCGTAAAACGCAATTGGAACAAGGTGTTTGGATGGACAATAGAAAGTGCTAGACTAGGAGTATGAAGCAAGAGCGCTCGTAATAGTCTTATTAACTCCCGCTCGCGAAGCACTGAATCAAACTTTAACCCCGAACGCAATCAAGCATTCGTCAGAAACCTGTAACCTACTCCCTGAGTTCTGGACTTCAGGCTTTTCTCCCTTAATGTAGAAAGAAAGGACCCCCAATGATGTATGTGCGGAAGTCGTAGACAAGTCCATGAACGCCAGGCTACAGTCTTTGCCAACGCCGCAGGTGCAGTTTGAGGCGTCTCAATTGACCGCCGGGGAGTTCGAACCTGCGAGAGCCGCTTGAGGAGCTGGTAACCCCTAAGGGTCCATGTACCCAATATTTACTTGGGATATTGGTAATAGTAATCATAGTATAGGTCTTGGGTAAGCATATGATTATTGGGTACTTGGACCCTTAGGGAACAGCTTGATGGATGGAACCCAAAATCCCAAACCCTACACCCTACGAGGGAGGATTGTGTCACTTCTTCCTTTGTCTCAGTATTCCGTCTCAGTCTTCGGGCAGGGTGATACTGATGTTCCCAATTTCTGGCTTCTACTGCAGGGTTTAGGGTTTCGGGTTTGGGGTTTAGGTTTGGGGCGCAGTGTTGTCGACTCAAGATTTGAGATGTGAGGCTGGTTTAGCGTACCAGTTGACATTTCTGAAAAAAATCTGCAACCGTCCCTAGCATTGACTCTTATAGTGTCCCCAAACCCTAAACCCTATACCCTAAACCCTAATCCCTAGGGATGACTCCTATAGTGTTCTTTTCGTACACAAGATTGTTTGGGGGGGATCCTGAGGCTTGGACTTCCCTTTTTGCAGGGAATAAAGGGGAATTCAAAGCGGTGAAACCACCAAATTTAGGGTTTAGGGTTTAGGGCTTAAACGCTTAACGCGGAACCTTTAAATCAAAGCCTTAGCCTTAGATCCCAAACCCTAAGCCCTACCTGTACCCCGAGTTACCTACAGTTTCGTGGGTTATGCTCATTTATTCAGGGTAGTTACTACTAAGCCGTACGTAGGTGTAGGTAACCTCCTCACCCGAACACTAAGGCCACAACCCCCCTAATATTAAATACTCCCCATTGTGGCATATTAAGATATATCGGAAATATTCAATATCAGGAGGGTTGGGGGGGCTTAACCCTAAACCCTAAACCTTGGTGGGCGCGGGGGGTTAATATCAGGGGGAGGAGATTAATGAGGGTTCCAGGTAAACACCAATCTCTGAGCCCTACACATTGCCCCGAAGCCCTCAAGGGTTCAGCATTTAGAGTTTAGGGTTAAGGTTTTAGGGTTAAAGGTGTAGGGTTTAGACTTTAGGGATTTAGGGTCAAGAATGGAGGGTTCAGGGTAAACATCCAGCACCGCAAATGAAATATCCAAAGAAAGAACTCCACCCTACTTTGTACAGCGTGGGCGTTTCCAAAATAAAGAATCCCGCCTACACTCCCGGAAACTAACCTTGAAACCCAAAAAAGGCCCCATAAAGACTACAGTCCTTCTAAAAGGGGACTATATGTACTATAGTCTAAACTCCTTAAAGGGGGTTATAAGGAGGATTATATGGGACTACTATAGGGGTTATTAAGGGGGATACTAGGAGTTTAGACTATAGCTCATATGGGTTTCCATGGTAGTTTGGGGGAGCGTGTGGACCCTGCAATGTTAACAGGAAGCCCCGGGAGGTGACCCGTAACTTCAGTGAACCACCATATGTGGGATTACAACCCCCAAGCCCGAAGCCCTAAATCCTACACCCTAAGGCCTAAATCCTAAACTCTAAGCCCTAAATCCTAGAATAAACCCCGCAACTCTACACTCTACGCCCTAATCTCCATTTTTTTAGAAGACAATACCACTCAGGTGAGCCTTGGCGACTGGTGGAGCAGAGGCGACGGGAGCCGGGACGACGTAACTCCGGGGTGAATGGAAGTCCTGCACTGTCGGGGCTTGCTAGATTGGGGGTTTAGGGTTTAGGGCTTAGTGGAGCCTTTAAATGAGGACCAACAACAAGATTGGAGGGGGGAGCTTATACAAGGTGTCTATAGCAACCATGGGAAGTTATAAGGAATATCTATGGCTTGTATGACAGGTCCCCACATGGCGACTCCCTCCTGCAATTGTGTTAGATTAAAGTGGGGTATGGTGATTTTACAGGGATAAATGTGGTTTGGGCTTGTTAAAGGGCTTATATCGGGCTTGGCACAAATAACAACTTGAACAATGTAGGTTCAAATAAAACACTAAACCCTTCAACCCTTAAGCCCTAAACGCTTAAACCCTTCAACTCTACACCTCCAAACCCTAAGCCCTAAGCCCTAAACCCTAAACCCTGAACCCTACTCCTCGTCTTCTGGCAATTGCGTCCGGAAGGCGGCAACATGGCGGGCTAGCCGCTGTGCTTCAAGGTCCGAAACTCCTGCGGGACTTTCGGGTTTAGGGTTTAGGGTTTAGGACTGTCTTAACTGGGCCGCTGTTAAGGACGTTAAAGTTACTGTAAGAGGGAAACCCTATTATTCATTATATACCTTAGGAGGACCCCCCACCCTGTAATAGTGGTATAATAGGAATATAAGAGGACCCTAATATAATCCTTATTATCCCTTCTAGTGACTATTACTGGGTTGGGGGTCCACCTAATATATACCCCTATTATAGTAATCAAATTTAAGTTCCTCAAGAGCAGCCCTAGTTAAGGTTGGGGCCTCACGGCTTTGCAGTACAGTTCAGGATTTAGGGCTTAAGTTCAGGGTTTGGGGTCTAGCCAGCTTGGAGAATTAGGGTTAGTATTGCCAACACAATAGCTTGCGAACTCAACCGAACTGTTCTGCTTTTCAAAAAACATATGAGTAGTGTTTTTTTGGTGGTTGAACCTAGTAAGATTAAATGTTCCTTCTATAAAATAATATACCCCAAAAGGAGGATAGAATCTTACTCTATACTGGGTACCATAGTATCCCCAAATTAAATACTACTCATATCAACATGGAACCTCCCAAAAAGCACTGTAATGACAAATGTTCCATAAAAATCGGTTTCAAGGGCCGTTCATGTCAGCTTGGGGTCAAGTGCGACGGATACGGAGGTGAGGAAACTCATGAACTTACTTGGAAGTTTTTTGGCTTAATAAGTCTACTTACCATGCCCAATAACCCCTATAAAGTAAACCCCTAAACCCGAAACCCTGTAATAAGCCCCATAACCCAGTATCCTAAACTCTATAATAAGTCCCATAACCCAATACTCTAAACCCTAAACCAATTACCCAAGTAGGCTTACCAAGTCAAGAGAGCCTCAGTATGGGATGTCGAAGGCCAAGCCTCCACAAATGCCCAGCCTCACTCCCCACCCCATAGGGTTCAGGGTTCAGGGTTTAGGGTACAGGGCCCTAAATATTAAATACCTCCCAACAAGAGACCTCATATGTGCAATTTCTTGGGGGATTGTTTGATGTGTTTGTCAAGGGACGACTACCAACTTGCACCTTCAAAAAGGATCGCAAAAGGCAGAAAACCGCCATTTACAGTCTTCTCTTTGAGAGCTATGATACTGTGGATGGAGGAAATGTTGCACCACCTTGCTTACCCCAGACCCTCGAAAGTACAGTATTATGGGGATTCAACCCTAAGTCTTGAAATGCACACCAAAAACGTGTGAACCCTAAACCCTAAACCCTAAACCCCAAAAACCCAAAGATGGGCTCCTAGGGCGATCAATCTCTCCACATCAAGGCGAAGAAGCCCAGAGCCAGAAATGTCCTGATTCCAAGGATTTGGGGAGTTCTGGAATGAGGGCACCCCAAACCCTAACCTCTAAACCCCTAAAGCCTAAACCGCATAGGGAGGTTGTAGAGGCCCCATGCAGGGATTATGTAAGGATGTTTTGAGAAACTCCCACCCAGGCTTGAATTGCTTTTGGCTTCAGGTTCTCCGCGCGAGCAGGCGAGTTTTGCACAAATCAGGGAGCCCAAAGAATTATTCGGGGGTTTCCAAAAATTAAAGGTACCTTTTTGGGGCTCCCCATATTAAGGATTATAGTACTTTGGGGTCTACGTTGGGGTCCCCTTATTTTGGGAAACTACCGAATCACCTGGTGCCCAGGACTTTCATGGTGGAGAGTCTTTGGCAGACGTCCGAGTGCTTCAAGTGCTGCCATGGCCAGTAAACAAGCTCAGGATCTAATAATAATAATAAGAATATAAGAGGACCCTAATATCATCCCTATTATCCCTTATAGTCACTATGACTGGGTGGGGGGTCCACCTGGGGTATTGACTTTCCGAAGTCTTTTGCCAAAAGCTCGGGAAGCTGGGAAGGGAGGCTTTAAACACTGGAGGGTCCTGTAAACCTGCAAAAGAAGTTAGTAATTACAGAATAGTATTGTGGTTTACAGAGGGTTTCGCTGCTGCATGTACGTTGCAAAGTTCTTGGCCTTTTGCAACAACGCGCATGTCCGAAATACTGTTGTTTTAGTCACCAAATCTCCACGCGGCGAACCACTACCGCAACTAGTTTCCTAACATCAGTATGAGAGTTGACCTAAGCTTGCTGTGTTCCGGTGGGGTACTCTCTTGGGATCCTTATAAAAACAGACAGTAGTATTTGGGGGGCTGTATTTGGGTTCCCTATTTATAGAAACTACTAGGTAACACTAACATGATTAACTCATGGCCATCAAGGATGCTTTTGTGGCACGGACGTGGTCCGCATGCCGGGCATCAGGTGTCTATGGCGAAATAGTTAGAATAGGGCTTCGGTGCGTTTACGTAGTTCTTTGCAGATTATAAGGCTGTTGTTCATGCCGCTTCTGCTCCAGAATACAATATGCAGTTTCGCGGCTTGCTTGGGCTCGGGATGTGAAAGGGTGCAGAAAAGAGGATGGAGATGGGTGGAGTTTTCATCTGATTTCAGATGTAAGCCTTGACAGCTTGGAGATGTAGGACTTGGAGCGTAGGGTCAAAAACTTGGCAATCCTCATTTCCAGTCCCTAGACTGGAAAACGAAGCCCCGGCCCCAACAATAAAACAGCAAAACCCCCTAACCTAGACCCTGGGACACGCAAAGCCCTGACGAAAGGGCCTGAATAATCAGCATACAGTTCTGGAGTATGTTGTGACATAGGCAGAGCTACATAGGGATTTCAGGTACTTTTTCAAGCTCCTACATTACCTGAGCACTGGGAATCCCAAACCCCGCAACCCAGGAGTTTCACAAAAGAGGGGATGCCAGGTAGCCGAAGGGGCAAAGAGGGACATAACGACATTCTTGAAGTCCTTACCAAGGATTTTATAGGATTTCTATGGGGATCATTTCTCCTAAGCCCTGAGCCCTAGACTCCCAGCCCTAAACCCTAAACTCTAAACCCTAAACACCTTGCACCCTAAACCAGATGACCAAGTTGCGGCTTCTTGCAGCAAACGGCCGCAGGTAAGCTGCAAGCATTCCTCTGCCCACCTTAGCAGCTACAAATGAAGGCGTGTAGGGGTTTAGGGTCTAGGTTTAAGGAATATGGGTGGTTGTCAAAATTATGCGTAAATCTTAGGTGCCGTATTATAATAGGGATCCAAGAAGGGTACCATAATTTTGACAACCACCCATATATGGGTGTATAAAAGAGGATCTATAGGGCTTGAATGGAGGAGCGCCGTACCTGTCAAGATTGTTGAGGTACTAGTTCGAAATCATCTTCAATCCATATTGGGCTCAGGCATATGTAAAGGCGTAACATATGAATCAGGAGCAATCCATTTTGCGGATTTTCAGCTTTGAAGCCCGAAACCTCTTTACCGTATAACTTTCTCAGATCAGGAAGTGGGGCTCGGGAGTCTACGAAACTCAATGGTCAATTTGCTGTTTGGCGACTTCAGGGTAAACCTAGACCCTTCACTAAGACGTCGTTTGACGCCTAACGTGGACAAACCAAAGGACTCAAAGAAGTAAGCAGTTAAGGTAATGGCACTCAAACCCCAAGACAAGGACCGATGCCTTTCAGCCAGAATTTTGGCAGCCTGGATCACCCAAAAAAGTTTGAACTGCGCTTCCCTTGAAGTCTCAGTACAGCATTCGCACGCATTTAAATTCTCCATGCAAAAGAAAGTTCGGATACGTTCAACTATCCCGCAAGCCAGACCCCGCCCCTCACACCTGAATCCCTAAAGTGAGCTAAACCGCTGCGCTACGTCAAGTTACCATAACATAGTCCCACCAGGCTCCCAAATGGGGGTTTCCCAAAATTAGGGGGTACCTTTTTGGGGGTCCCCATAATAAGGATTGTAGTATTTTGGGGTCTATATTGATGGATATGTAACACAAATGTGTGGTTTTCTTCTTCTGGTCCAGGTTTGAGGCCCTCAACAGAAATGCAGTCATCCCCTAAATTGCAATCCAATCACTGCGCTACATCCTCCTTGCTCCAGGTCTTGACGTGTGCCATTAGCCCATCAGCGAGTGACTGGGCACATCCTTCGGGACATAGCACAGTCAACCCTGAATCTGTGATCTTATGGTCTTTGGCCATTAAAAAGAGATCCAAGCCCTAAACCCTAAACCCCTTAAACCCTAAGCCCCCTAAGCCCAAAACCCTAAACATAAATCAATGAGACTTTGCTCGAAGGCCGATGCGGAAACAAGTTCTTACACTGCTTGTGCCTCAGCCCTATGCTCTCGCAAGCTGACGTAGAAGCCCAACAACCCAGACCCCCTAAAGGATCCAAAAAATGGAACCCCCCCAATATGAACCCATTACTACATTGGGGAAACTAGGAGATTATTAGGGGATTCCATTTTTTGGATCCTTTACGGGGTCTGGGAATAAACCTTGCGCAAAGTACTTCTTTGAACCAGACGAGATGTATAAGGCGTCCTAGGGAGGAACGTAAAGTCCTATCAGCTCTTCAAACCCAGCCCTTATTTGCAACAATTCAATTTGGAGCTTTGCTGAAAGCAGTTTTAGGTAGGGTCAAGTATAACTTGAAGATGAAGATGTCCTGCTTGTCGGAAACCATGACTGTTCTGGTCGGCCTAAACCCTAAACCCTAAACCGTAGGAATTCAGATTCTGACGGTGCCAGGTTTACACTTGAGAGCTAGCAAGCTGGCATGAGAGACCAACTCAAAGCTGCGGCCGGAAACGTGCACAAACAATGGTTATAGGGGATTTAGGGTTTAGGGTTTAGGGTTGGTTATTGGGGGTTATAGAGGGTTTACTTGCCGGTTATAGGGTTGAGGGTTTCCGAAAAATTAGTGGTCCCCCCTTTTTGGGTCTCTAGAAATTCGAGCCCTAGTAGTTGGGGGCAGAGAAAGGGGACGCGTATTCGTGGAAATGCCAATTTCGAGGTTTGGGGGGGTAGAGCTCAGGACTGAAGATGGCATATAGGGTTTAGGGTTTAGGATTTTAGGGATCAGGGTTTAGGATTTAGGGTTTAGGGTTTAGGAATCTAGGGTTTAGGGTTTTGGGTTTAGGGTGGTTAGGGATTTGGGGAATAGGGTTCCTGCCCTCATGTTATGCCCAAAAGGGTCTACCCAAATTTCAGTCATAGTGGCCAGAATAACCGCCAGGTTTTCTGGAGCCAAAGCAGAATGGGGAAAGAGTCTTGCAGAAAGGATTAGAGACTCAATGGCATAACCTTAACAAAAAACATACATGACCAACTGTCTAAACTCCTAGTATTCCCCTCAACAAGCCCTATAATACTTCCCTATAGAATCCCCTATGTAACCCCTTGAAGGAGTTTAGACTATGGCTCAGATGACCAGAAACCTGCCTTCTCCCAACAGAAATGTGGAAAGGAATGCCCCGCACAGTGATTGTTCAAGCTAGGTAGGCATATGGGTGGTTGTGAAAATTATGGTCCCTTTTTGGATCCCTATTATAATACGGCACCTAATACTGAGGGTACCCAAAAAGGGGACTATAATTTTGACGACCACCCATATCAGGAAATAGTACTGCTCTCTTCAATAGTTCGCAGGTGATTAGGGACTACAGGGTATCGACTGGGTATAAGGCATAACGTGCCTTTGTCTAACCTGTCTGAACTACCTAGGGTTATAGTCCCTCTTAATTAGATAGCATATGGCTTGGGTATACTATATTAAGATCACCATATACCTCATGTTCTATCTACTTCAGGGGGACTATAAACCAGGGCCCCTAAACTTTTGCAAGAAACATCACTTTGGAGGTATCATGAACCCTTTAAAGCTTAAAAAGGGTTATGTTAGTTGGAATCCAGTAAAATCGGGAATTATGGGAAACCCTCTTTAAGGGCTGGTTCCTGCGGCTGTTCTTAACTGAATCCAACCAACATGAAGGTCTCTATAGCTAGACGCATGCAAATCTTGACTGGCCGGTGAACCACCAACTACACACGGAGATTTAAACCCGCAATCCTGAATTCTGAGCCGTAGTCCCTTACCCTCACAATTCAAACCCCAAAGCCTAAACCTCAAACTGCGAATTCACAGCCTAAGCCCCAAACATCATCAAACACTAAACTTCAAACCCCAACAACCCCCACCCTAAGCCCTGAGCAGCGTCAGAGCTACCTTTGTTTTCGTGGCTAGCACAGCACTTGGCATGTCTCAGCTAGGTCTTCGCACTAAGTGGTCAGGGTTTAGGGTTTGGAGCTTAGGCTTCGGGCTTCAGGGTTCAGCATTTTTGGATCAAGGCTTAAGCTTAGGATTTGCACGTCTGCTCGGCCCTGAGGAGTCTCAAAGCCATGCGGCAAACTCCAGTTCAAGCCTAAGATCCGACAAGCCTTTAGGGTTTAGGGTTTAGGACAAACCTAGGGATTTTTCACAATACGAGTTTATATGGTTCAGAGCATTACCAGCAAAATCCTGCATGACCCTAAGAACCTTACACCGTCATGAGGATCCCAGCATTTCAGGGTGCTCATCAGGGACCCAGTTTTGAGAAATCCCCATCCGCTGGGTGAATCCATGAACTTCTCTCGCCAGTCACGAGCCCTGCAGCACAGGTTCTTGCACCCTGAACCCTCGACCCTGCGCCCTAAACCTCTAAGCCGCAGCTTTTCTAGACTCACATAGAACCTCGCTAAGGTGCTATAAAGGCGAATGTCCTATCAAACTAACACGATACAGGATTCCATGATAATTCGAGCGAGGGCAACGGGTGGAGATTTGGGTTCGGGAGGGGCCCAGGACTATAGCGGAGTTTGTGAAGAAGAGGCGGGGGCATACTCAGTTGGTTGGGGTTAGGGTCAGGGTTTAGGGTGTACTCACTTCTATGGGGGTGTAAGGGTGCGCGCTTCTGTGGTGGAATTTGCGCTTGTGGATCTTCAGGTGTAGGTATATGATATGTTTCTCGGAGTTTGTCGGTATTTGAATCTAGGGGTAATGAAGGGTTTGTTGGCATTTGTAGTATCAAGCTGTAGGTGAGTGACAGGGTTTCTCATAGCTTGTAGGGTTGTCTGGGGTAAAGGTTCGCCTAACCATGACGTTACACCCAAAAGTCGTGGTTTCCCGTACCACCCCCTTGTACTACCTCCCTAAACCCTGAACTCCCCTGGATTGCGCTTCTTAATCAAAGCGGAACCCATAGGGGGTTTCATATTGGGGCATTGGTAAAAAGAAACCCATGAAAAAGATAGTGGAACTGCAACTCCTGAGCTCTTAATGTAAAATAAAACTTGGAATAAGTCTACTCACTCGCCCCAATCATCCCATTTATGCACGCCAGAATGATACGAAGAATCTGCATGACCATGAGGCCATGATTCCCAAGGTATGAGGTACCTACCCCCAAAATAATTAAGATGGAAGCCTAAAAGGACCTCACAAAGACCACAGGTTAGGTTCCATGTTTGTTTTTGGGAGGATAGGCTCATGCAGGGTTTCTAAAACCTACAGTACGGCGTCCCTTCAGGGCTTCCTGAAACAAAACTGCCGGCCCTAAGCACCGAAAACTTGAACCCCAAAGTGTTACTTTGCTTACTGGCTTAAAGTACGACAAGAGGCAAGTATCCCTATGCAATGAACCCCGTGTCGTCCCAAATAGTCCATGTTGTCCTTGTCCATTCCTTCATTCCCTGCGAACAACCTGCAGCTTCAGGTTGTTCATCCCCTTTGCTTGCAAAGCCTTGTTTGCCTAATTCACCCTGTGCCAACAACCTCTTGAGTTGGACCCCCTGAACCCTCAAACTCTGTATCCCCTGGGTCTAGGGTTTCGGGTTTACGGTCTAGAGTTTGTAATTTAGGGTTTAGGATTTAGGACAGAATGCTGAAACTACACCCTCAAACTGTGATCACTACACCGCAAAGGCCGAAAATCTGAACCTCTGTGCATAATGCCCCATGCCACCCGGAAGATCTGCCTCTGTTCGGCGAATGCCTGCAACTGCCTTGAATTGTTGCGGTTTATGTGTTTAAGGTTTAGGGGTCATAGTCCCTCTTAAGTAGATAGAATATAGCTTTGGGTATATTATAATGAGATCCCCATATAACCCATACTCCATCTACTTCAGGGGGACTATAGGGTTTAGGGTTTATGGGTTTAAGGCTGTCAGGGCTGGGAGGTTGTTTTTCTTTGTCAGATCTGTTGTTTCCCTGACTAGGGGGACCTAATAATATAGACCCCCGAAATACCATGATGCTCATTACTGGGACCCCAGCAAAGGTGCCCGCAAATTTGGAAACCCTACACCCTAAACCCTATACGTCCTTACATAACCCCCAAAAAACCCCTAAATAACCCCAATATCTGCTTTAAAGGTACCCCTAATTTTGGGAAACCCCCATCGTGGGCTTCGGGAGTTAGATTAAGGCCTTGGCTTCTGGATTCAGGGTTTGGGGGCCTGACGGCTGCGAGATTTTCTGGCCTGTAGGGGTTGGAAAGCAATGTGTAGGTTCTTTACCATCTATGTCTCATTCATGTACTATTTGGAGCTTAACATTTCTTTTTCACTTGGGTGATCGTTTCTTTACTCTTTCTTTACTCTTTCTTTTATGGCTTGTTTATCATCAACTTGGTGCCCTACTCTGAGATACTGATTTGGGCTATCATTACTTTGTCGTTCCTGTATCATCACTGCCAGTGGCCCGCTCCGAATAACATTTGTTCATCAATCGAGGTCTTGGGTAGGTGTTCGGTGGATACTACAATCCTGCATAACCCTAAGTACCCCATGCTTTAGGAATTTTGGCAGTTCTGTCGAAATACTAACCCAGAGCCCCCAACCTTGCTTTCCTTCTTCATCCCAAGAAGGGAAAACGGTCAAACAGCATCCAAGACCCAAATCTCAGATGCACCTGACCTCACAGGCATGCCTTTTGTAACCCTCCCTTCCAAACCCGCCTCAAGCCTAATCTCTGTTTTTCAATCAAGCCTCCTTGAACATGACGAGACAGAAAAGAGGGTGGAGCTACTTTGCTATGCCATGGCACGTACTCAAGACCTATTGAGACCTGTAGAAAAAGTGATGAACGAATGGGTGGTTGTCAAAATTATGGTCCCTTTTTGGGTACCCTAAATATTAGGTGCCGTATTACAATACGGATCCAAAAAGGGACCATAATTTTGACAACCACCCAAATGATGTCGCTCTTGCTATCTACTGTCCCAGATCTGAGAGACTCATCATTATGGAACTACGTGGCAGTTAGGACCCCTACTAAGGGTTAACCCTTATGTACCTATAATAGGAATATAAGGGAATCCCAAAGGGTTAAGGGTTTAAGGCCCAAGCTAAGTCCCAAGGAGGGAACTTAGCGCAGATCTTGATGGATGCTGCCTACTCAACTAACCACTAACCAGCGATCTTCGGCCGAGATGCCAGAATGGAACTGGACCCTGGGACCGGACCAAACCATGAATGAATGATAAGCGCTCAGAACCCAGATTCGGAAATGACAAAGACATGATAACCCAGATGACAGATGAATGATACACCGATCCTGACAGGATAAACAATGATAAACATATGATAGCCACAAACCCTTAACACATGACAAAGAGATGAATGCAACAACATAATATTTGTGTCCCCAGCCTGTACAAAACCCTAAACCCTAAACCCTTAACCGTCATCATCTTAGCGTCTAAGGTCTTTTGGTCGGTAAACTTGGGATTCTCTGAAGGGCCCCTCATTGTTGGACACCGAATTCTGAACTCTGTGCCCCCTAAACCCGCAACCCCTAAAACCTTTGACTCCGAACCCCTTCAACCCTAGACCCATTAAATGGGACACTTATCTCCCTAAATACCCTTCTATATCCCCCATATAATCCCTATTAAACGAGCCTCTTATGCCTCAGGCAACTACGGGATGGGAGCTATCAGGATGCAACATATGCATGATGCCCATACACTCTTATACACCTCGTATATAGACTCACCCAAGCCAAAAACCCCCAAAAGGATCCAGAAATGGAACTCCCTAATCAACACCCGTTGCCCTAAACCCTAAACCTAGACCGAATCTTTTTGGGGGGGCTTGCATTTTTGGATCCTTCTGGGGTCTGCCCATGTCAAACCCCCTCCTGACCCCTAAGGCCTAGACCCTAAACCCTTGACCCTGAGCCCTTAACCCAAAACCCTACTCCTAAACCCTGATCCCTAAACCCTAAACCCTAATCCTAAGCCCCGATCCCGAAACCCTACTCCCTAAACCCTAAACCCTGATCCCTGGACCCTAACCCCGAATCCCTAAACCCTAAACATCACTTGGGTAGCTAGTAGGGTTACCACTATGGGCTATTCGACCTTAAGGGTACCTGCCTTAATCTACCCTTAATAGGGTCCTAATGGGGAATTTTAAGGTCTAATAGCCCCAAATGGTAATGGGAATTATATTAGGGTCCTTATATATTCCTAGTATACCACTATTAGTGGGTGGGGGCCCAAACCAAGTTACAGGTAGTTGTACACCAGGCCTTGCCTCCGTCAGCTTCGTAAGGCCTTGGGAGCTAGGCGCCGACTTTAAGGCCTCAGTCGTTTCTTGGAGGTTCATGGGGTTACCAACAGGGTTTAGGGCTTAGGATATAGGGTCTGGGTGTAAGATTTAGGGTTGAGGGTTCAGGATTTAGGGTTCAGGATTCGGGGCTGAGGGTTTAGGATTTGGGATTGAGGGCTTAGGGTACATGGGTCCATGCGCCCGATAAGCGTTGCTTTACACAAAGCATAGGGATATTATGATTACAAGCATAGATAAGGATTTAGGGGCTAGAGTCCCTTTATAAGGGAGTATAAGGGAACTATGGGGGTTGTTACTAGGGATCATATAGCGTTCAGGGTTCAGCTTCTAGGGTTGAAGGTTTTCAGGGTTTAGAGGGGTTATCGTGGTCGAGGGGGGACCTCTATTAACGGAAACTACTCTCTGTACATATTGGTGGTTGTCAAAATTATGTTCCCTTTTTGGATCCCAATTATAATACGGCACCTAATATTTAGGGTACCCAAAAAGGGACCATAATTTTGACAACCACCAATATATATTAGGTATATAATCATAATCGACGTAATAGTAGTGGTGTCACTTGTAGGAATTGTTGAAGGACTTCCGAGCCCTGTGTGCCCGTGTATGCCATGCTTTACTTCGCCTACCGGGGAGGTGTTGACATCCCTGTACCCTAAACTCCCAAATAGGTACCAGTTGCCACTCCCTAGCCGATCAAAACCCACCTGCATGAAGGTCCATGTGGGGATTGGTGGTGTCGTTGCGGTTTACATCTTAAAGTGCACTCGCGGAATGAGGCTTGGACTAGAGCGGCTAGGGGCTGTAAAGCTCACTTTTTATCTTTAGACTAATCCTGGCTTTGCCGTGTTGCATCTAACAAAAAGGTCCATGTGGGGGGGTTTCCGGCAAGTAGGCACCCCTTGCTGGGAGGTCTTATGACAAGGATTCTAATCACAGGGCCCCGTCATTTCTGGGCATCCCCATATGACCTCAGTCTAAGAGGCTCTTCTCATCCGCAGACAACCCGCTATTCCCACACCCTGATCCCTAAACCCGTTTCAATCTTTAAAGCCTGAACACTAAACCCGGGCCCTAAACCCTAAAACCCAAAAACTCTAAACCTTACAAACGCGATTCCTGAGCCCACAGCAAGGCGGACGAAGGTGTCCACGTCTAAACACAGCTGTAGGTGGATTTTTTCCAGGTCTGAGACCTGACCATACTTCCTTAAACTAGGGTTTAGGGGATTTAGGGTTTAGGGTTTGAGGGATTTAGGGTTTAGGGTTTAGGGGATTTAGGGTTTAGGATTTAGAGGTGTAGGGTTTAGCGGTTTAGGATTTAGGGGTTTCGGCTTTAGGGGTAAGGTTTCATTAAACCAGGGTTTAGGGTTTAGGCTTTAGGTTGGGCCCTGCCCCCAGCAATTAACAGTCAATGATAAGGGTCATTAAATTTTATCCAGCTGTTAATTAGGAGGGCAGTACAATGTTAGGGGTAAGGTACTGGGTGACGTAGCGAATACCTTAGGTGCCTGTAAATGAGGAAAGTAGGGGTGCCCCTGATACACACGCAAAAATGGCGCATTCGGTAATATAGCGAACCCGGAAAAAGAGCCTCATTGTCGAGAATCACTCTAAAATTCTTTACCACTACACCCGCTAGCGACTGGCTTCTCAAAAAAGTATCCTTTAAAGGTGTTTTAGGGATATCCAGGATTAAGGGTTTGGGGTCTAGGATTGTTGACAACAAGGTGGAGGTCGTGACTCCAGGGATACAAGGAGATAATAAGTTTGAGTCTGGAAGATACCGTTATTGGATCTCGTTGGCCCGCAGAAAATTGCCGGTCTTCATTTATGCGGCTCCATGTCCTAGGGGAGGTTTCACCCCAAAACCCTTACGTCGTCAATCCAACCCGACGACACTGCAGTTTAGGATGTAGGGCTGGGTAGGTATACTACGAAACTCCTGTGCTATGTACAGGAGTACTTGTGAGAGACCTTAGGGCATTGCCTGCGTATGACTTCGGTTTTCCCCACGTAGATCTCTGGCTTAACGAGGGGGTTCACCGAATATATATATATATGATAATATATATATAATAATAATACTAATAATAATATTAATAATAATACATAAACATATTTCGGGACTCTATGATTGGTGGTTTCATTTATGCAGGCTTCTATGTTCAACGACGTAAACAAAAACTTGCAATCCAAAACTGCATTTCATTAATTAGACATTTCTTGTCCATGGGTTTCTCCACCATTGGTAAACCCCGAACGCCGAACCCTAAACCCCAAAACCTCAAACCCCGAACCCTAAACCCTAAGCCACAATCCCGAACCCTGAGCCCTAAACCCTAAACCCTGATTCGACCCTAAACTCACATAATCATTTCGACCCATGGCCGTGTTCGCCTCGCCGCCCGAGCCTCGGCCGCCCAGTCGGCGGAGGGATGCCTCGGCGGCCACTTCGAGTAGGATTTAGGATTTAGGGCCTAAGATTTAAGAATTCAGGTTTAGCATTACGATTTAGGGTTTAGTGTTTAGTATAGAGAGTTTAGGGCAGATTCCGCTTTGGGAGTTTCCCCTTTGATGGGGTTCCCATATTAATAAGGAGTGTCATATCGGGAAATATATATTGGGGCTTGTAGATTCCACTTTGGTGTTTGGTGCTTGGGCATTAGGGTTGGGGGTTCAAAGTTTGGTTACCGGTTGGGGCTTAAAGTTTAGGATTTAGGGTTTGATGTGCCGAGCTTGGGCTTTCGAAGATTAGGGCGACTAGTTCGTGCTGAGGGTTGAGAATTTTCAGCTTAGGGTATGATGATGCCCAGCCCTTCGCCCAAAGGAAGCCGCGAAGCATGCATCATGAGCAGCTGCCCAGCCCTTCGCCCAAAGGAAG
>CAJNIZ010042843.1:36912-60164 GCA_905231905.1 Symbiodinium pilosum
GCATCATGAGCATCAGCTGTCCAGGCCTTCGCCCCAGAGAAGCCGCGAAGCCAGCTTCATGAGCCCCAGTCCTTCGTCCAAAGCAAGCCGCGAAGCCAGCATCATGAGCATCAGCTGCCCATTTCTTGGATCAGGGGAAGCCGCAGCATCAGGCAGTCTTCTTGGCATGGAATGCTTCAACGAGCTGCCAAAGAGTACGTCTCAAGTTCCAGCAACGTTTTACTTTCTGGTGCCCTAGGAATATCGATCAGACAGATCTTTGTTATGACGCTGATACGACCTAACGAAGTTGGACATTCGTGGGGTGCAAATGAATAATTTGAGGGTGTTCTGCAAACGCCAGCTATGTCGTCTAACGCCAGTAGACATAGGAGAAGCGTGCGCATTGGACATTGCTTGCTTGTAACCAGGATAGGCGCAGGAAATAATTATCCGGACTGAGGTTTGACGAAAGCAAGTTCGAGGCCAAGGATTGGATTGGCAAGGTTTACAGGTTTGGTATGCAAAAGCGTGCTTTATTAGAACACAGCAGCCTATGCTTATATGATCTTACATGGCTTAAAGTTTCAAGCTCCCCCCCCCCCCAAGAGCTGCAAACCTGTTCCCCATAAGTCCGGATGGCAACTTGAGACCTAAACCCTAAACCCTAAAACTTCGGGCAAAGGTAGAGTTGTACATGTAAGGTGAAGGCCAGAACCGTCCGCTTATATGTGAAATAATGGAGAATCAAATGGAAAAGAACATGGAAAATGAAATGGAAACTAGGATTGTGTAGGGGTTTAGCGTTTAGGGGTTATATAGGAAATTCGGGATTTCCCAAATTTAGGGGTACCATTTTGGTGGTCCCTGTAGTAAGGACAAAAGTGGATTTAGGTTTCAGGTGTTAGGGTTTTGGGTGTTGGGGGTCCTTGTAATAAGGACTATAGTATATTAGGGTCTATATTGGGGTCCCCTTATATTGGGCAACTACCACATGTGAATGAATGAATGTCAGATGATGGGTCGGCTCATGCAGTGGAAAGCACATGGCACGCTGCAAAAATGCTTCACTGACTGATGGTCCTTTACATGTTCATCTGCATTGTTCATCTTCATGCCCTCGAGAACATATGGTGATTTTTTCGATATTCCGATGCAACCGAGAAATCACTCAGATCAAAACCCCTCACAAACTATGCAGGGTCTAGTGCGGAGAGCCAACTACTTCTCAATGTTATTTTGTGGTCTAATTGAGGTCCTCATACCATACTTATATATGTAATCCCTAAACCCTAAACCCTAGAACCATAATGTTGGTAAGTGTTCAAGCTTCAAAGTTAGGACCGTAAAGCCTAGATCCTAAAGCCCGCACCCCAAAACATAAAACGTGAAGTTTAAGGTTTTAGGGCTTAGGATTGAAGGTTCAGGGTTGAGGGGCCCAAGGTTCAGGGTTAAGGGTTTAGGGGTTTAAGTAAACGGTTTAAGGTTTAGGATTTAGGGCCCCAAAACAAACATAGAAACTCCATGCAGGCCACCCTAAACCCTAAACCTCCTGCTGTTAGGGAAGAAACTGACGCATGGCTATTTTGTAGTAGTAATGATATTCAGCTGGTGAGTTCTTTTAGCAGATTCTGCAGGGACCACCATAACCTGTCATTCACTCCATACTAATACGAAGCTTAAACCATCCTTAACCCCTCAGCTCCACCAACCCTTAGCATCCTCAACTCCTACTCAGAGGTTCAGGGTTGTTTGAACCCCACCCAAACTGTACTTACAGCCCACCCTTATGTCCCGGAGTATGGTTATACTTGGATTATGTATAAGTACAGTCATAGTTGGCTTATGATTACCCCGAACCTCCAAATAACCCCTTAACCCCGCCTAAACCCAAAACCCAAAACCCTAAACCCTTTGCTACTAAGCTGGTGGGGAGCCCCGCCTCCTGCTGCCTGGTAAGCTCTATGAGCTGTGTGGCCTGGTGTCGCATGGCTGCTGGTTCAGGTGAGTTATGAGCTTTACTTCAAGTTTTGAAGGGGTTTAGGTTTTGGGTTTCCACCCCATGTTAAACAACTACCCCCGGATCCAATACATGCCCCTCTTCTGAATAAATCTATACACACGGATATATGTGTGTACATATATATATATACATATTTACGTATATGGTTTCTCCGTAACGGGGGGACCCTTATATGGACCCACATGCGCTAAAGTCCTTGTGACAGGGACCGGCGAACTTTTCCGAAACTCATACATATATCCGTATACACATGTAGATATGAACCTTTGTGGCGAATAGTGAAGCTTTCTGGTTGTAGGGGGTTCCTAGAAAAACAATGAACGGGCGATGGAAGCTTTGAGTGTTTGGGTATTGACTTTCCCAGCCATGGGGCTCAGGGTCTATATAAGCCATAGGGTAAGCTCCTTAATGGGGATGATATAGGGGACTACTGTAGGGGTTATTAAGAGAGATACTAGGAGTTTAGACTATACTCCCTATAATCCCCCATATAAGCACCGTTTCCATTTCATTTTCCATTTTCTGTTCCATTTGATTCTCCATTCTTTAAGGGAGATACTAGGAGTTTAGACCCTAAACCCTAAACCCAGTTTCCATTTCATTTTCCATTTTCTTTTCCATTTGATTCTCCATTATAGCTCATATAAAGGGTTCTGGGTTTGTCTGTCCTCCCCCATCCTCAAAGACAGAACCTGAAAGCCGGGTTCCTTGTCTTCTTGAGACAGGACAAGGTTTAGCCTCCACTTTATGTAAGGCTATGTAGGGATATATAGGGTTATTGGGGTTATATTGGGGTTATATTGGGATAATGGAAAAGAAAATGGAAGCTACCATAATGGGTTATATAGGGTTTAGGGCTTAGGGTTTAGGGTTATATTTTGGGTACTGCCCCCACCCAGTAACAGTCTATATTAGGGGTCCTATTAAGGGCTATATATAACCCTCTTATAATTATTCTCCAACTGTTGCTGAGTGGGGGCAAAATCCAATGTAAGGCCATCATAAAGTGCTGTTGCGGAAGCCAACATGGCATTTGCCGTACAAACTCCCTTGCAACAATGTATCGCATAAGGTGCTTTGTTAGATACCCAACCGCTACAACGCTATAGCAAAGACTTTATAAGAGTACCATTATAATTTTAGGATTCTTAGTTCTGGGCTTGGAATAACCAAACTCCTCTTTTACCTGAACCCTGCATCCTACCCCCTGATCCCCATCCACCCGCAGTCTCCATGTCCTTCTCCCTTTGATCTTCAGGCTTCGGATAGCCCCCTAAGCCCTAAGCCCTAAACCCTACACCCCTAAACCCTAAACCCCCAACCCCTAAACCCAAACCCTAGAACACCTAAACCCTACACCCCTAAACCCCTAAACCCTAAACCCCCAAACCCTAAACCCAAACCCTAGAACCCCTAAACCCTAAACCCCTAAACCCCAAACCCTTAACCCTTTAACCCCTAAACCCTAAACCCCTAAAACCCTAAACCCCTAAACCCCTAACCCTAGAACCCCTAAACCCCCAAACCCTTAACCCTAAACTCTGAACCTCTATCAACTTGATAGTTCCCTGGGTTTAGGGTTGCTTCCAGACCCTCCAATGTAGATTATATGCGGATAATGGAAAAGAAAATGGAAACTACTATAATGGGCTATATAGGGCTTAGGATTTAGGGTTTACCTAGACCCTGAAATGTAGTTCCTTTTTGGGTTTGGTATGGTTTTTTGGTCAGGACTCTTGTTAGAACAACCAAAAAGGTACTACATTGGAGGGTCTAGGCATGTTCTCAGGAGGTATTTTACGAAACGCTAATGCTGTCAACCACAGCCACTCTGAGTGGCTATAGGATATTATCTGGTTAGAACTCAGGTTTTCCCTCCTAGTTCACGTTAGGTAGACCGGCTTCTCAAAGCAAGGGAATACATCCACAGCTCACAACTTGAGGCGAAGGAGTCTTGCCTCCAGAAAATCATAGCCCAAAAGTGGCACGTGTAGGAAGCCCTTGTCTCTGAATTGTTGGCGAGAAGAAGCTAGCCTATCCTTGTACAAGATCCCAGGCCCCCTAAAGGATCCAAAAAATGGAACGACCCCAAAATGGCTCCATTACTACATTGGGGAACCTTGGGGATTATTAAAGGGTTCTATTTTTTGGATCCTTAAGGGGATCTGGGTTAAGAAGCTCATCACCATCCCTATTTGGAGATTCAGGGTCTGGGATAATTTCACCCGGCGCCTTCAGCAAGATGGTTCTAGACAAGGCAATTACAGCAACAGTTGCCACCATCCTTGAATCGCCCTCCTGGGCCCAGTGAGATGTAGAAGTAAATAATAGTTCAGGGTATTGTCCTCTTAGAGCATAGAACCCTACATGATAACAGTATAAGACAACCCAACCATTGGGCTTTTGCACGCATGAGCACCCAAGGAAGCCCTAAATGTTGCTATAGGTGTGGCCTGGGATGTGAACTCCTGCGACGCACCGTCGACCTCATGGTTCATGGTTGCGGGTTCAGGGCTGAGGGCACGGTCTCGTAGGTTTAGGGGTCAAGGTCCGTCTGTGGATTTGTCCCAAGAAGCACGCGTTGCGCATGCACGGAAAAATGTTTCATAGGGGACAGCCAGACATGGAGACACAATTTTGAGAACGTCCGAGTTTTGTATCCGAAGCCAAAAAATGCCTTATTGCATTAGTTACCCGACGTGGGACATCATTTGTTGAGTCAACTGTACACAGAACCGCGCTGAGCCCAACTCCTCCCTACAGCCTCCAACATGTCTTTTTGTTTCGGGTTTGTGCTACTTGCCTGTGTAACACGAAACCGCGTACTTTCCAAAAGATTCTGCAAGACCCTAACTCCCTAACTACCGCTTTAAGCCCCATGGACTAGGCCACTACAGGGGCCTAAATAATTACCAATATCATTCAGGTCCATTTGAGGTACCATATACTATACTTATACAAGGAATATGGAACCATACATAATATATTTTTTTCTTTAATGTAACCCCAATATAACCCTAATATAACACCAATATACTAGAGTAGTTTCCATGTTCTTTTCCATTATCCCTTATATATAATATTGGAAATTATTTAGGCCTCTATATTAGAGATGGGCGGGTTCAAGCTCCTTTAGCTTTTGCTCGCTGCTCTAATTTGTGCAAAGAGTTTTTGATTATGGCTGACATAATTTTTGATTCTGAGATATTTGTCGTTTGTTGATATCGCACAAAAATGTCTCGGCAGGCACAGCACCCCCCCCCCTCCCAGGAATATGAAAAGAGCAAAAATCTGGAACAACTCTTGTTTTTTTGCAGGACACGTCTCTGTTATCTCATGTAATTTGTGGGTTTGGGAACTCCCCTCCAAAGAACACCGTACCCAGGAATGCGACAAAAACGCAAAACCCTAGGAAAATCCTCAAGTGTACATGAAAAATGTTTTAGCCTTTTTTGCCGATGTTGTGATTTGTCTCTGGCGAACACGCTCGAGAAATCTGAAAAACATGACAAACCTAGAACCGCCCTTGTCTTTGATTCAACTCTCGAAAATTGTTGTTTCTTGATTTTTTGTGATTGTTGTGGATCTTTTTTTGCAACGAACAAAACCTAGGAATGTAGAAAAGCACACCTTGTGCTGTTTATGATTCATTCCTGAAATACCTATGGTCTCGTTCTGACTTTTCGGCGGCTTGTGGGATGGCCCTTCGGCAACGACCCCCTAAGGAACGAGAAAAAACAGAACTTAGGAAAGGCTTGTTTTCCTATTCTGTTTTACTCAAAGGAATGCCCAAATCCCTGAACCCTAGACCCTGACACGCTGGACCTTGAGCCCTACACGTTTACCTGCAACGCCTCTTCAATGGACCTGATAGATGTTCCTGGAACCCTCTTTCAAAGGGGGCCCCTAAACCCAAAAAACCTAAACCTTAAACCCTAACCCCTAAACTCTAAACCCTAACCCCTAAACCCTAACCCTAAACCCTAAACTCTAAACTCCTGAGGGATCGACCACCTCACACAGCCACTCCGCAGCGGCGTCGCTGGAGCCAACGGCGGCACCCGCCTTGGGGATGCGCGCTGGTGGGTTTAGGATTGATGGTTTAGGCTTTAGGGTGCGGGCTTTTGGGGTGAGAGTTTGGGGTTTGGGGTTTAGTGTATGAAGAAATGTCGTCAAAAACCCCAATTAGCCCGTATCAAGGCCAGCGTGGGACTGGATTCCATCTACGTAACCTAAAATTTCGGGCCCCTAAACTCTAAACCAATGTAGGGTGAGCTTGGGTGGGATCATGTCGGTTTGGCAGGTTGATGGCCTGGGGGTGTACCTGTAATTCCAATTGCCTACAGTTTAGTAGTACTTGCCCCTTAATTAATTGATACAGCCTATAAAACTGTAGGCAATTGGGGGTTACGGGTAATGGATTTAGGGGTTGCTGGTTGGCATTGAAGCGTTAGGGGGTTAGCAGGTTGAGTTGCAGGTTAAGGCCTAGTAGTATCGGGTGGGTATATAAAATCGTGTATATAGATTTTCCTACTGAAGGGGGACTAAACCCTAAACCCTAAATAGTAGTTTCCATTTCTTTTCCATTATCCCAATATAGCCCCTATATAACCCTATATTACTTCAGGGAGAAGAAACCCTAAATTTCTTGGGCCCTGCAGACGAATTTCCAAGGCTTCAGGGCAGCATGCCTCAGCTGCCCTTGGTTCTCGGCATCCTTCCAGCTTGCCCGTGCTGCAGGGTTTAGGGGATTAGGGTTTAGGGGTTTAGGGTTTAGGGCTTAGGGCTTAGGGGTTTAGGGTTAGGGGTTTCGCACTTGGTCAAAACTGCAATTGGGGAGAGGGCGAACTTGCCAGACCCCCTAAGGCCCTATAGGATCCAAACAATTGAGCCCCCATTTTTTGGAGACTTTAGGGGGGCTTGATTTGCCAGTGTCCATCATGTCGCGCACGTCCTGCTTCATGGCCAGCAGCTGCGGCTGGTCGTTGCGCAGGCGTTTGCCCGTCTTGCTCACCAAATCAATATGAGCCATAGTCTAAACTCCTTAAAGGGGGTTATATGGGGAGTACTATATGGGCTATTAGGGGGGATTCCAGGAGTTTAGTCCATAGCTTATGTAGCACAGGACTCGCTAACGAGGATTTCGGTGTTCTATGGAGATCAAATGGGATGGCTCTGTACAGATGGATGTAAGGTTTAGGTTGTGACGTGCTAATAGAGTAGGAAAAACCAAAGCCAGAAATAACGCCAAATTTGTACTATTTTCTACACGTGCCCTCATTTCGGGTGAAGAGGATGGAAACTTAGCGTGATTTCCCGGATATACTCAGCCCAGATGTAGGGGTCATGGGCTTCAGGAAAAAAGTTGTGCACGCTTGGGTGGTTTAGGGTTTCTGGGTTGGAGTGCCAAAGGCTTAGAGCTTAGGGTGAGAGGCTTCATGGTTTAGGGTTTAGGGTTTAGGGTAGGATTTGGGGGCTTAGAGTTTAGGGTAGAAATCAAAAATGAGTCAATGACAGTTTAAGGCGTATGCGGCCTCTCACTCACCTGTAAGAACCCTTGAACTTTGATTAGACCCTAAACCCTAAACCCCTAAAGCCCTAACCCCTAAACCCTAAGCCCCTAAACCCCTAAACCCTAATCCCTAAACCCTAAACCCTTAGAAAACCTAAATCTCCCCAGTGACATCCGGTGAGGCCTGGAAGGATGTCTGGCCACTGATTGGTTGTTAGCAGTAGCCTAGGGAGTAGGGTTTAGGGTCTAGGGATTAGGGATTAGGGTTTAGGGTTTAGGGGTTTAGGGTTTAGGGATTAGGGTTTAGGGTTTAGGGGTTTAGGGTTTAGGGTTTAGGGAGTAGCCTAGGGATTAGGGTCTAGCCAAAACAGGCGAGCGCTGTATGCCAAATGCCTTTCTGGCCGTGACGATGCGGGACTTTCTGCGTTTCGAAGTCAGCCTATATGGGATTCCAAGCTAGTTTGGGGAGGGTACAGACCGCTCCGTTTTACCACTCTTGTAGATGGCTTATTACGACCCTAAACCCTACACCCTCTACTGAAAATGCTCAACTCTAAACCCTAAAGCCCTGTAGAAGGAGCTTTGAACCCTATAAGATCCTAACCCCTAAACTCTATACACTAGACCCTGAACCCAAAACCCTATACCGCGGCAGAAGGATCACCAGAAATTTCCAGGCGGCAGTGCGGGGACACGCAAGGATTCACCAAATTGCTTTTATAGAACCCTACATCCTGAGCTGTAAGCCTCTTCTCCCCTTGGGTCTAGATTCAAGGGCGAATTTGTCAAACTCATCCGTATGCCATACCCTAAAATGTCACAATTTCAGATGGACACTTTGATCCAAGTCTATAGCCAGGGTCGCAAGAGCACTCTGCTCGCAAGACACCACACGGTTCAGGGTTTAGGGTTTCCACATGTTCCCCAATTAGCATACAGGATGTTCGATGCGAATCGGAAACAAAGCACGGTCTGAGTGCTGAGCGAGGACGTCTTGGAATGCTGTCAGCGGCCTCGCATGGGCCGCAACGTGCATGTCACAAACAGTGGAGGTTTAGGGCTGTAGGCGTCTGAGCTTTCTATCTAATTCACACGCCCAAGAAAATTTGAACTTTAGTAATGGTTGGAGTATGTAAGACCCCAGGAATTGCACCTTCAAAAAAAGCAAGTACTATGTAAGGGGCCACTGAACACATTTGGCAAACGTGATATGGTGGTTTGATGTGCATAGGTTTCATGCCGCCATGCCAAACTAATAACTTTTTTTTAAGATTTCGGCTAGCCTTGATGACGCCCGATCGTACCCCACAATTAATCCAAAACCCGAAGCCCTAAACAAGAGGAAACAAGAGGCTTGGGGTCTCCAAGCCGTGGGCCCCTACTTGGGGGTTACTTAACACTCCTATTATAGTGTATAGGGGTTTAGGGTTTAGGGTGTAGGGTTAGGTAAATACTTACCAATATTATGGTTCCATATTAGGGATAATGGAAAATAAAATGGAAACTACTATGGATAGGTCTTCTCTGCTAGTAGGTGTTGAAGGCGCCCGAGTGACATGCCATGACATCCGGCGGGTACCCTAAACCCTAAACCCTAAACGTACACAATTTAAAGTCAGTTTGGAGTTGGAACCTCAAGTTGAGGCCTAAAGTTTCAGGGGCACTGATGGGCGACCGTAGTGCCTATACAGATATACACACGTGCATACATACGGTATGTATACATACATACATACATACCTACCTACATACATACATACATGCATACATGCATACATGCATCGATACATGTGGGTTGTTTACGGGCTGTATACTGATTGCCTTTTTAGTCTCCGTCTTTCCGATGTTCAATCCCTTGACATTCTATTGCTGGACAGTCCACGCATTCACAATTGAAAGTTGTTCTTGTGTGCCGAATGTGAGCATCTGCTGTTGATCACGTGATTTCAACGCTTTGGGTCCTCTGAGTCCTCCATGGACCCTCCCTTCCTTAGACCGTCCTAAGCCTTAAAGTCCTAGTCCTCAAAAACGAAGCCCCGTAGCGAACATGGGTGGATTGAGGTGTGCAGCCAGAGGCTGCAAGTTCGGATGCCAAGTAGAAAATCAGGTCACCCTACATAAGGATACTGTCCCTTTAAAGGGGTTGTTTGAGGTTTATACAGGGATTATATAGGGATAGAGGGTTTAGGGTTTCCCCAAGTTAGGGGTAGCTTTCTCGGGGGTCTCTATAGAGGATTACACTGTTTTGGGGGGTTTCCCGAAATCAGGAATACCTTTTTTGAGTGGTCTCTATAAAAAGGATTATACTATTTTGGATGATTTCTGAAAATTGGGGATCGCTTTTTTGGTGGTTTCTATAATAAGGATTATATAGTATTTTGGGATCTATGTTGGGGTCCCCCTATTTAGGGAAATTACCACATAACTTGAGCTGCATAGGCCTCCAACCAGTCGTAATGGTACAGCTGGAGTGTATAGGAACCTTTACACAACTACGACTATCCCTTGTATTCAGGACTAGTGGGTGGATGCATATCTCAATCTATACCCATTTTGGTCTTACAGATCCTTGAAAATCTTTGAAACACTGATAAAGGGACTCAAAGCCGATACCCAGGCCCCCGAAACCAGGATACCACAAAATTAAACCTCCTAATAATCCCTCAGTTTCCAGTATGTAGCAACGGCAAACTGCGGCTTAAGCACAAGTAGCTCAGCATCAGTTTGCGCGCAGGCATGTTAAAAATCTCAGTATTGCAAGGGCACAGGTTAGAGTTTCCTCCTACCAATTGAAAGGTGCAAAATGCGTGTACAGAGGGACTCAAATTTAATGCCACCTGCTCCCGGCGCTCCATTCAAGGTAGGAATTTTAAGCCCGAATATGGGCCCTTGGCCTTTCAGGCGTAATCTTGGGGCTTTAACGGGCACATGTAGGTATATAGGGTTAAAGACCCATGCCAGGGCCCTATGGCTGCAAATTGAGATCCTAAAACCCAACCACCACACCACCAGCAGAGCCTAATGGCAGACTCGACGTAAGGCGACGCTTGCGTAGGAACCTCCGTCATGAGGCTACCCCACAATTTGGATAACTGGGTTATGAAGGCCTATTGGGGCTAGTAGCTTCCTAAACACAGAGGCCCCAATATAGACCCCACTATACTATAATGGTCCTGTCTACAAAAGGGACCCGTTTTTTGGAAAATCACCATTTTGGAGGGCTGGGGATTGCATATTGCGGGGCGCATGGTTGACCCTAAATGCCAAACCCTAAACCCTAAACCCTAAACCCTAAACCCACCCTAAACCCCTATAAACTCTATGACTGTTGTCATGGGGCGATATCAGGCTTTGACTCCGGGAAGTGGTTGCAAAAAATGGAATACCAGTAGTTACAGTACTTTAAGGTTTAGGGTTTAGGGTTGAGGGGTTTAGGGTACTATCCCCCCAAGGGTATCTCCCAAAATGTTCTATCTTCTAGGGTTTAGGGGTGGGGGTGTTGTATCACAGGGAAGAGATTAGGAAAGGACACTTCTTTGCTAGGGTTCGGCCTCGTTTACTTCTAAATGATCAAAATTGGGCATGTAGAAGTCCCTGACAGGTGGGCAAAAGTACTCACATGACATTGTCAATATTTATTACCGAGTACATGGTTTAGGGTTTAGGGCTTAGGACTACAGAGTTCAATGTTCTTGGGTTTCCCATTTGGGACTCTATTAGGGATTATACTAAGCTACAAGAGACACTCCTATATACACTGTTTAGAGTCCCTCAGTAAGGCTAATCTTGACAGCAGCTCACATAAGGACTCCCATAAGACCCCTGTACCCGAGCTACCGACCCGTAATGACCGTAATGAGCTTCTAGCATGTTCAAGGTTTGGTCACGCGATTCAGGATACGAATTTGCATGCTTTTGATTTGAAGGCTCTAAGATAAGGGGTAGAAGGTCTAGGGCTTAGGCTTCACGGTTTAGGGTTTAGGGCTTAGCGCTTAGGGTTTAGGGTAGAGGGCTCACGGGTGTAGTTGCTCCTTGCTGAATTTCCCGCCCCCAGCCCTTCAACTGATCAAAGCACTACAATAAGGAACTGCGCCAAGAAGAAACATTCTGCTAAACTCTAAACCCTACACATTCATGATCATGTAGGGAGTTGGCACCTTTTGGTTTTTTGGCAAGAAGTGTTTCCTTCGGATATGGATTGCAAGGATTCACTCAGGGAAGTCTACAGGGAGCACCCGGGTCATGGGTCCATTCCATCCTTTCAAAATGAGCAACAAGTGGGTACACCTTTCAAGAATCAACTCTCAGTCCTATGCTAAATAACAATGGAAGAAAGGATGAAAAAGAAGGCCTAAACCCTAAACCCGAAAAGGGGCAGTGGGAGTTCTGGGAGTTGTGGGAGTTGGGCCCCCATAGCGATCATGCAGTCTCCGTATAGGTCGCTATGACAATACCTATATTCTCCCACACTCCCCTTCAATTTCGCCTAGGCCCTAACTAAGTCTAAAAGCCGCGTACGCCTTTCTCAGTTTGCTGGGTTCCCAGCCGGCTTGTTTAGCATTCGATAGAACCTGGTGGCAGGCTTCAGGTTTTAGGATTTTGAAGATTTTGGGTTAGGATCCAAGGATTCAATTCGCAATTTGAAGGCTTTCATTCTTATTAAGTGAATCTTCGGGTGACGGGTGGGGAGTTTCCATGTGGGCACCTACACATAGAGCCTTTATTAGGGCCTGTACGGTGAAAAGGGGGGTACAAAAGGGTTTTCCAAACTCAAGGAAACTACCCACCAAAGATTTTCCGTGTATTTAAGACATCGTAAGCATAAAGCGTGATGTCTGAGCCTGTGACCGTTGAAGAGTTTAGGGTTTAGGGCTATCTACTCTACACCTGTTTAGGGGCAGAGTTTCGCTCGGGAACGAATCAAACACCTCAGCTTACATTTCAATGCTTCTCAGTCTACTAAGAACTTGAGCCCCCATCGTACCAGCAATATTGAACAACCCCCGTGCCCCTACTATGGTTTAGGGTTTAGGGCTAATATTGAAGGTCCCTCATATGGAATATTTGCTTTTACGGGGTGGAAGAGGAGTGCCTAACATCAGTCCTAAACCCTAAACCCTAGGCCCCAACCCTATAAGCATTATATGCCACTACATATGCCTAGAACCCGTCGGGTTGTGTTCAAAATTAGAAGGAGCCATTATGCCTGCCACAGCATCGCTTGAAGTTGACAAACTTAAGTTGGATGGTTCAAAGCTTAGGATTTAACGTTTAGGAGGTTTAAGATTAAGATTCTGTCTTGGCCCCTAAACACTAAACCCTAAACCGTTTGCAGCCCACCGAAACTTGATCTTGGATTATCACCTCTCCAGGCTATGAGCCAACCCCCCTACCAACGGTTTAGGGTTTAGGGTTTCAATAGTCCCAAAGAAAGCTAACTCATATTTGCGGCAGATTGACTATTCCTGGGTATAGGAGAATGCTGACCATTCGGGGAATAAGGTATCTTCCACACAGGAAATTTAGGCAACCACACAAGTGCTCAGGCCTGACAACTCCTAAAGTTTGGCTTCGGGATGAGGATCCGGGGATTAGGGGTTAGGGTTTAGGGTCTGGGGATTAGGGTTTAGGGTTGTAGGTTTAGGGTTTAGGGATTAGGGTCTGGGGATTAAGGTATGAGGCCTTAAGATCTGAGGTCCCGTCGCAGGAATCCCACGTATCGCGGCGAACTGCGGCACAATGGCAGCGACGACCTGCTTCAGCATGACGTCCTGCAGCTCACTGAGACCCAGGGTGTAGGGTTTAGGATTTAGGGGTTTAGGGGCTGAAACTAATAGAATTTCCAGGTGGGGAAGTACCAGTGCATAAGGCTTAAAGTTTGAGTCGCTCTCAGGGACCGCTTGACTGGCAGAGGCTGTCATAAAAGGGGTTTCCCAAAATGGGGGTACCATTTCGCTCATAATGAGGAGTATGTAGCATATTGGGATTTTTTTTGAGGCCTCCCCGCCTGTTGAAACTACCACATCTGAAAAGACACACATGGGCCAGGTAAATCTTGCTCTCAATCAAGGCGAATCCACTATCATGGATGATGCCAGTGTGGGATTGCGCCACATCTGCGTCTGAAATCGCTGGCATTATGGTCAACCTCCCTATTCAGGGTTTAAAGGTTTAGGTTTCTAGGGTCTAGCGGCGTAAATACTTAGAATAATGGAGAAGCAAGCGGACAAGAACATGGGAAATATTGGAGACTGGGGTTGTACAGGGGTGGAATGGGATAGTAATGCAAAGGCTGAAAGCCTTAAATTAATGAATTCAGTGATCAACCTACTCCCCCTGCAAGTATTACTTCTACTCTATTCCTATTTCAAGGTCTACTGCCTCTTAATCTACGACTTCTGCTCCTACTACCGACGCCCTGGGAATCTTTGTCAAGGCCCGAAATCCTCCGAGTTAAACCCTAAACCTTCACTCTGAAGCAAGCACCCGCCAAGCTCCCTTTTGAAACCCAGCAAGTTCTCCCTGAAGCCACGCTAAAGCCTAAACCCTAAAGCCTGACAGACCTGGAACACTCCAGAACCCCAAGCACGACAGTCTTTCAGCGCCGTCAGCGCAGGGAGAAGGCCCTCCGAAGCGTCGGACAAAAGAGCCTGAGAAGCTCTCTTCAGGGTTCATCAGGGTTCAGGGTTGCTGTTCAGGGTTTAGGATTTAGTGTTTAGGGTTTAGGGATCAGGGTTCAGGCTTTCCATCCTCACCATACTGTGAATAAACACTCTCCCCCATCCCAAATAATATATCCCTCGATACATGCGGGGAATGCTCAAGGGGTTAGGTTGACATGATGATTGTTTAGGGTTTTCGGTTCAGGGGATTATAGGGTATGTAGGGCTGTAGAGGGAATTCTAGGGTTTACTGTTCAGGGGTTTAGGGTTTAGGTTTTGGGAGACTGCGGTGAGCCCTGAAGGTCCATGTATCCAAGCATTGGGTACTTGGGCTTTTGGTAACAATATGTGTATTGCAGGTATGAGAGTCTTGGGGTGGACCCTAGGGTAATGGTTTAGGATGGTTTAGGGGTGGGGTTTCCAGCTCCAGCTGACGAGTTAAGGGTGTGGGGTTTCGGGTTTCAGTGCTTGGGGTCCAAGGCTTTGGGTCAGGGTTATACGGTCCCTTATTGAACCTATTCTTCTGCGGCCCCTGATAGTTGGGGTACCCCATGCCATAAACAGAACATACTTTTGACAACTACCCATGGAGACATGGGATTGGGGTCCCTTCAAGAGCCCTCTACAAATGCCGAGCTGGAAAGCCTCAAGCTGAGGAGGCTTAAATTAAGGATTTCGGGCTTGTACCCTTGGGGTTATACGCCTGGGTTTTGGGATCCTGTTTAGGTGCACCAGCGGGCTGCATTTCATCAAATGAGGGGTTCCGTTAGGGCCATATTGGTACAGCCCAGGAACCCCCTCAGGGAGTGATAAGCACCTGTGCGACAGAACCTTACTGGTTTAGCTAGGGTTCAAAGTTTAGGTTGGGTACTGCCTACTGCCCGACCCAGCTACAGCCGGATACTAATTATGCTATAGTTCTGTATATCTAGAGAACTCTTAATATTGACAATATTAAAGACTGCTCCTCGGTGGGGGCAGCATGCAAGGTTTGCGGGTATCTAGGGTTCGGAGTCACGGGCTTAGGGAGTTCTATAGGTCCTCGAATGTCGCGGACGAACTGCTGACACTCGGTGCATTGGCCGGCGCAAGTTCGCGGACGGCAAACGTGCTCACACGAATGAACGGCTTGGACATTGCGGTCCGCAATGTATTACGATAGCATCTCTTCCTGGCAAGCATCATGGCTGCAACCGAACGGTGGCGACCAGACGTGCAACAAAAAATCAGGATGCAGCGCTCCTCAAAATCCTCTGTTTTCACAAAGGACTTGCGGTAAGGGGATGCATGATCCCTGGGTGATATCCTACATCCCGGTCGTAGCAACATCATGCCCGGGGTCTCGAACTTCACACAGATCAATACCCAATACCTAAGCCCCGAGACCTAGACCTGAATGCCAAGTCCCACCACCTAAACAGAAATCCCTAAACCATGTCCCCAACGAATCCCAAGAAAATCTCTCCAGTCACCTTGTGCATCCGATGTGAACCGATCTGTCCCTCCATTCCTATGCTTGTGTTCCTTCAGCTGCGGAAATCTGCCCCAAGCCCTCAACCCGAAGCAAAACCACCCAAGTCTTAAGCCCTAAGCCCAAACTCTACTGGATGAGCCCTGAGGTTGCCACCACAGTCAGCCTTGACGCAAAAAGCTTGGGTCTTTTTTTGCGGCTCAGAGTTGAAGGTATAAGGCCTGCTGGCTCAATGACTCTCACCCCACACTTGCTGGACAAAGGCTTTGCTTAGCAATGGTTTAGGGTTTGGGGTTTGGGGTTTAGAGTTTAGGATTTAGGTTTTAGGGTTATAAGTAGGGTTTGAGGCTTAGGGGTTCATGGTTGAGATCTTACAAGTCCAGGAGTCAGGACTTAATCTCAGCCCTAAACTGCTTTACAAAGCTGAAGCAGGCAGAGCCCTCATTTTCCACAGACTGCAGGAAGACGGGGAGGCCCCCTGTTCGTACGGACCATATTAGGGACTATACTATAATACAAGAGGGACCCCTACGTCCACCGTTAATGGTCCTTTAACAAGCCTGCTGTTGACCCTAACTCTCGTGAGTGGCATTGTTGGTTTTGCGGGTTCGTTGAAGCATCAAACAGGAACGTCCTATCTGATCTTTGTTCATGTGTGAAGCCCCTAGGAACAAGTACAGTTGCCACTAAAATGTCGGCTACTACAAGGGCCTAGTGGGATATCTAGTGGGATAGTCAATGTGAGGGAGCGGGGGCGGGCTGATGATTAGACGGGAAGTGATCAAAAAGACATAAGATCTGGTTTCTCTTCGGGCTATTTCAATAAGACTAGGGTACTTGCGTGGTACTTGGTATTAGGCTTTGATGCAACGAATGTTTAAAACACAATTCCTTCCCCTAATAATTAATGAACCCTCGACTGCCTAATAATGAGCCCACAACATCATAAAGTCATGTGTATATATATATATATATGTGCACACATTAGAGTGACTAAGCCAGCTTTGGATCAACGGCTGCCGCCGTGAATCGCACAGTTAAGGGTTGTAGACTTATGCGGTCCTGCTATGGGGCTCATACAAGGACATACGGCTATATATATATATATAGATATATACACAGCTGAGAGTTCATCTAGCTGAGATGAAAAGCAACATAAAAGCAAGTGGCCCTGTTGCAGGGCTTTTGATTACAAGCAGACATCAGAAAAGACATCCGGAGTGGAGAAGAAAGCCTGAGTCCGCTTAGCAACCGCCTCCTTGTGATCCTTGACGCTGGTGCTCCAGCTGCTTCTGTAACTCCATGAGTTCTCACTGCCCTTGTCGCCGGGTTCTGAGACTCCAAACCCTAGACTCTAAACCCTACGCCCTAAAGCGTCAGAGCTTTTCTAGCTCGGATCCGATGAAGGAGACATTCATAATCGCGGGTGCGCACATTCCCACCGCATGGGGGGATTTCCAGAAGTGGGGACCCGTCAAGGGGCGTCTATCAGGATTTAGAATTTCGGGGGTTAGAGATTTAGGGTTTGGGGTTTCAGGGTTTGAGTATTGAATCTACAGGGCTCCTCACAACAGGAGTGCCATTGCGGCCCCCGCAATAGGGTTAGGGGTTGAGGTTTAGGGATCAGAGCTTCGGGCTTATGGTTAAGAAGGTTCATCTTGAGAATTCTACCGACAACCTTGAGATTTCCTTTCAAGGCTATGGCTATGGGAGGATGATTTTAGAACAGCACAGCTTTCCTATGAGGAATTCTAGGTTTTGGGTTTACACCCTAAACCCCAAACCCCCTCACTCCCGCACTAGTCTATGGCTTCCTCAGGGAAGGGGAAAACAATCAGTCTGTAATGGTATTAGCAACACTGTGGGATTTTTTGAGAAAGGGTGTAAGGGTTCCTCATGATTATAGGCATACAAAGGGATTGTATGGGTTCCTTTTAGGGATTACATGCTCATTTTGAGTAATACCGATATAAACGCTATGCCGCTATGAGAAAGGCTCGATGAGGCTTTGGGGTGAGGATATGTATTGGGTAGAAAAGATTATACAAGGTAACTCCCTGTGCTAAATCCAAATTTCAGGGTTGGACGACAACAATCTTTGCGCACCAATCCACACCCCCCATTGCCCAAGCCCTACAAAAACTCTACACCTTCAACCGTGACCACAGAATCTTCGCATGAATGCTCTGACCCTCAACCCTGACCCTAAGCCGGATACCCAAAATCCTAAGCTCCACACCCTACGTATGAACAAGTTGGAACCAAATCGGACATGCGAAAGCTCCCAGAGACCCTGCCCATCCCCCACTTAAGCATGGAAGCTGATATAGGTCCCCTGTCAAAGGACAGTTGTTTTTGCACGGCTCCGTTTTGACTTCCACGTTAGTTTTTTTGGTTTGGGGCAGTGAATACAAACAATCACCTACAACCCCAAGCCTTGAATACTATGGCAGATTCCATGTCCTTTGAAGGGTGAGGTGATTTGCAACCAGCTCCGGACAAGCCGAGGATGGGACTCTGTCGGCTTCTGGCCATCCGCAGTCGCAGGCAGCCTGTAGCAGCTAGAGCTTAGGGTTTAAGGTTGAGGGTTTAAGGTTTAGGGTTTGGAATTTAAGCTTTCGGGTTGTGGGTTTAAGGTTAAGGGTTTTGGGGTTTCAGGGGACTTCTTAAGAACCACACGGGGATGATATAGGGCTGATATCAGGGATGGCACCGGGGTGATGATGTAGGGACTACATGGGAATATGTCTGGTTTGCACTGCCGAAGCCAATATGGAATTCGCATTTCAGGCTTGTGGGATTTGATGTCGTGTTCTTGTGCATACGAGCCGACCGGGCACTTCTTGATTCTTAGCGAGGCTCATGATGGGGAAGCCCCATCTGGTTCAGTTAAGGCTTAAGTTTTTTTGGGGGTGAGATTGGATACTGCTTCCACCCTCTAACGATCACACATAAGCTCCTGATTGAAAGTCCCCAGAAAGATGACGAGGGCTCATTTTTAGGGAGTTTCCTAAATGGGGGCGCCCTAGGGACTCCAAGAGATATAAACAAGATTATAAGTGATAGCGGTCCCATGCGGGATTGCATTGAGATCATGTCGAATAATACTCATGTAAGGCTTAGCGTGCAGGATCGCAGCTTCCAGGGTGCAAGGTCTGGGTAGCACCCTCTTCTGCAATAGTGAGCATGAAAGAAGCTCACCATCCAGAACACACGGCAAGTATGCTGACTGGTTCTTAGCAAGGAATAGAGGAATCTAAACCCTATATAACACCTATATGATCTATTCCCATATTCCCTCCTAAGAACCACTAGGTTCATGCGGAAACCCAACAACGGTCACGATGCTGCGACTGCCTGGCTGAGGGGATCACTCTTTTCGAGACTTAACCCCCTAGACCCTAACCCCAAACCGTAACCCAAACCGTAAACCAAGGTGCAGTTTTGACTGGCACGTGTATAAGGGTCATCAGTTTGGAAGCACCATCCATATTACTGGGGTCTGCCTTGATCAGTCATCTCCTCCCTCAGCACTCGCGCGCAATTCGAGCAACTCGTCCAAGAACTCTTCCAATGTGTCTCGAAGTACTGGGTATTCCTGGCATGCCAATCGGATGTCCTCGATGTCTTCGTCAGGAAACAAAGCTTCGCCGCTGGGGTCCCCAGGGTTACTGTGCTCCGATACGACAGGAGTTGACTGCAAACGCAAGTACCTCGTAGTTCCATCAAGACGTTTTTTTACCCAGCCCTTCCTGATGGCGCTGATCTCAGGCTGAGACTTTGCTATGCGATCCGAGAGCGGCATCTCGTTTGAACGAAACCTCCACGGCAGCCTCAAACTGAAATAATGAGAGGTTTTCACCCTCATGAGTGCTCTGACCTCGTCTGCGGGCCATGGTGACTCACCGTAGGGATGCTCAAAGACCGACTCACCACACAGAGGAGTTATGTGGTCGAGAAGTTCATTTTGAAAATTGTTGATGCTCCACATTTCGCTTGGGCTGAAGCCTTCCGCAGGGAAGAAATCTAAAAACCCGTGCAGCAAGATATTCTCAAATGTGTGCCTTGCTGAAAATGCTGCACCTTCACGGCATTTATGATTCTCCCGACACGTGTCTAGAATCTCTTTGAGCAAGTGGTATTTTGCAGCGTCTGATGGTCCACGAAACATATCACGCCTTGCTTTGGCAAGCACCGAGAGTACTTGGGGTAGCTGAACCCCACAATCCTCATAAGGACCAAGATTGTCGCTTTTCCAGTCACCAACAATCCGGCCCATGCAGGATTCGAACATGCTGCTGACAGTCTCTGTTGCAAATCCACAGTGACTCAAAGCAGCTAACACGTTCATGAACTCCATGCATAGGCATTCTCGACATGTGCTATCGCTTTGCAAATCCAGGAAAATTTTGGTTGATGAGGTCACCGCATCGAAAATGTTCGTCTTCGTTTGCCGCACAAACCAATCAGCAACACCGCGTTTCTTCCCATCGGCCTGTGGAATGGCACAAATGACGTTAGCAAAGCGCTGGTTCACAAATCTGATACCCCATCTGAACCAACACCTGTCCTTGGTCAGCCTTCCGGCACTTTCCAAGAGAGCTGTCTGCCAACGCTTCAGGGCTCCTTCCAGTGAGCTGAGCACTTCCAAAAGCTGAGAAGAATACGGATCCTCAGTCTGGGCGCCCTCCCCGAGAAGCGCTGCCGCCTGCAAGCGCCTAAACAACTCAACGAGTATCGAGGCCAGGAACCTTGGAGCAGTTTCTGCAGGCTTGTAAAAGAAGAACCCGAAGTTGTCTGAAATTGCAACTTCGGAGATCTCAAAAAACCGGAAGGCTGGCAAAGCAGCAGGATATGTCCTGAAACATCCAGAAGCCCCAAACTGTGAACTGGAGATGTTGCTCTCAAAACCTCCATATTGGGCGAAGAGTGTACAGTACAAGTAGCCATGATCATTCAGCTCTTGTAAGCGGTTGGCATATCGTGCCACAACCCACTGTCCGAAACTGGACCGCAGCGCTCTGCTTGCAGTCGCCAAGAAGACCCTCTGTGCCAGTCCGCAGCGGTCAAGCAGAAGACCCTCACCTCGGTAAATTTGAGCCTTCCTGTGAGGTATGAATAGGTAATGTAAACCAATAACTAAAGACTCCGTCCTTGAACCAGGATGATAACAAGGATCATACTGGCAAGGCCCTGAATGACAGCGGGGGGGTTTATAAATCATGGGTCTGAATGTCTCTATATCGGCAAGAGGTTTGGGTCTGCTATACCAAAGTACACGAAAGCTACACGCCATGGCATGGGGATCCCCTGTCAGGTTGGTGATAGGATCGCAGCAAGTGCACAAGAATCGGGAAGTTGAGCGGGCTGTGACATACCTGTACGCTTGAGAGATCCTTGTTTCACCGGAAAGCTACACAATATTACACGGAGGTATAACACACGGCCTGGTACGGTTCTTATCTTCGTTCGTGTTCGAAGAACTAAAGCAACTCTATGTCTTGCAGTGTTTTAGTAGCTTGTCTTGCATGCTGCTGTGATACAATTCTCTGCTTAATTATCTAGAAAATCAACATATAGCGACACACTCCCAAAGCCTATAGAGCATGATAGGGGCTCCGCATTAAGGATACAAAGACTCTTCCTTAAAAAGGATATCTCCTACACAACTCCTATGACAAATGACCTCAATTAGAGCCCCTCAAGGGATCTACCCACATAAACGAAAAATCGCCTGCCAGGAATCCAAGATACTGTCCTGTGGTATCCACTGCACCAAAACCTCATGGCATGTGGCCCGGGCCATGATCAAGACCTTCCTTAAAGCAAGTTTAGGGATGAGGGTCTATGGTTGGTGGTTCAGGAAATACCAATTCTACTCATTTGGAAGACTAGCTCTTGAACCAGCTACCTGTGTATTCTGACAGCAAGCCCTTGTGCGGCAAGGCTTGTGGGCGGTTCTGTGGGAATGAGGTGGAAATAGTGATATCATACGCATACGTTGCCAGTGAGGAGTCCTACTGAGAGGAAGATCGTCCAGTATACTGTATACGACAGCAAAACCCTAACGGAATATGTGGTAGTTTCCTAAAATAGGGGGACCCCAATATAGACCCCAAAATACTATGATCCTTATTATTGGGACCCCGAAAAGGTAACCCTAATTTTGGGAAACACCCATATTGATGCGCAAGAAGTCCCAAGCTGCACAGTGGCCCCCTTTCTTCCACTGTTGGGCCCCAGCTGTGACAACAACATGGCAACCTCAAATTAGGGAGGGGCTATATGAGCCATTGTCTAAACTCCTAGTATCCCCCTTAATAAACCCCTATAGTAGTCCCATATATAATCCCCTATATAACCCCCCTTAAGGAGTTTAGACTATAGCTCATATAGGGTTCTGGGTTGTAGGGGTTAGAGGTATTGACTGATTGGATCTAGAGTGAAGAGATGGCTCACAACCAGAAGGCCCGAAACGACACACTTTACAATAAAAAGGCAAGCTTCAATCTGAGCATGTTTCTGCAAGTAACAAACATGACATGGGCAATACACAACTCACAACTCTAAGAACTACGTTACAAACAGCAATGATAACAGCAGAAGTAATGAACACAATAGTAGTAACATGACTTCTATCCGCCGGCGCGTCGTTCACAGGAGGAAAGAACGAAAGCCGGGGGTAATGCGTCGTCCAGGATCCTTGTGCCGCTTGCTCGGAGATTAGGAGCTGCTGTACACCTTCTCACAACTTGTTTGTTTAGGGTTCCCCTCACGATCTCTGCAACCCTCTCCCCCATGTTCCATCGTTTTGGCTTGGGGTAAGTAGGGGGCTGTTGGGAGGTACCGCTTTTTGGATCCTTCAAAGGGTTGGGGAAGCCCTCCATGACAAAGCAAAAAAACACGGCCACCTGTCCAGGACCAACTTCGCTATGGCGCCAGGAGAAGGGCTGACCTCGAGATTTAACTTACATAGGGGACCCCCTTGAAGGGATTATGTGAGGGATATATGGGGGTTATATCTCTATGTGGTTTAGGGATACGTACATACATAGGGGACCTCTTTAAAGGCGTTATGTGCGGGATTATAGGTTTGTATCTCTAGGGAGATTAGAGTCTCAGTGTTTAGCGCTTAGGGTTTAGGGGTTGGGGCTTGCGGTGTAGGGCGTAGGGCTTAAGGAGACTTACTGATGCTTCAGGTGGAGTAGGCGAGGAACAAGGAAGACTCTAATGGGGATTACGGCAAACGCTTTCTCAAAATGGGGGCCAATAGGGACCCAGGGATAAGCGGAGGCTACGAAAAGATTATGGGGCTCCCCATTCAGGCATCCATAGCGGTAATTAAGCTTGATCACCTCCATCCGGAGCTGTCGGCGAGTCGCTTTCACTCATGCCAGGTAGAATATTTTTATGAAGCACGAGTGTAGTCGTTGCGAGCAAACCCAGCGGACCATAGATCGACCTTACCAATTGGGCGCAGGGAATCTTGAACCAAGTTCTACCCCAAACTCCATTTTTTTTGCAAAAATAATCTTGCTGCTGCTTAAGGGGAGAGGGGGCGTGACTAGAGGGACCGTGACAGGGGAATATATACATATATATATA